>PYAF01005960.1:1891740-1907401 GCA_007407185.1 Glycine tomentella
TATATATTTTAAAATCATTTGTTTTTGTCTTTATTTTTTTAATAATTGATAAATCTAATCTCTCTTTCTAAAACTTAAGAATTGAGAGGCTTTTTTGAAAAAAAAAACTTGAGAGACTTAAATTTGAATTATTGTACTGTGTTATAAAATTCATTAATATGATAGGATAATAATACAATTTTTTATTCAATAATTGTATAAAACTATTTTATACTAATGATATATATATATATATATATATATTAAATTTTAAAAAAAGTAATACAATAAATATTTTTTATTAAAACATATAATTTGTATTTTTAAGTTTATAAGCAAATATTCATTAATTATTCTATGAGCTAATAATTCTTGAATTAATATCGTAATTTTTTATTAAATTAAATAAAGACAGGGACAGAAAAGTAAATGACAGCACAACACTGGAAATATAAATCCGGAGCCAAACATGCCCTAAAGTGGCGCCCGCGACGGCGCATTCTCAGGGTCAAAGAAGAAGAAAGATGGCCACTCAAGAAGACGAAGAAGACGAGATAATTAACCCCTTCACAATGCTCCTAATCCACGAAGAAGACAAACCAAGCGTCTCCGCTACCCTACACGCGGCTGCACCGAACCACCACCTGCTCCAGCACCACCCCCTCCGTTCGATCCAATCAACGGTCGCCATTCGCCAGCTCCCTTCCGAGGGCCTCTCCTTCCAGCTCTGGCCCGCTGCCACCTCCCTCGTCTCCCTCCTCGACCTCCACCGCGAAAACCATCCTTCCGCCAGCCCCCTCTCAGCCGCGCTCCACGGCCGCCGCCGCATCATTGAGCTGGGCTCCGGCACCGGCCTCGTCGGAATCGCCGCCGCCGCCACCCTCGGCGCCCACGTCACCCTCACGGACCTTCCTCACGTGGTTCCCAATCTCCGATTCAATGCGGACGCCAACGCCGCGGTCGTGGGGCCCACGGGAGGGGTAATAACCGTCGCGCCGCTCCGGTGGGGCCAGGCTGCTGACGTGGAAGCGATTGGGCGGGAGTTCGATCTCGTTCTGGCGTCGGATGTGGTGTATCACGATCACCTGTACGAGCCACTGCTCGAAACGCTGCGTTTAATGATGCTATGTGAAACGAATGAGAAGATGGTGTTTGTGATGGCTCACATGAGGAGGTGGAAGAAGGAGTCTGCGTTTTTTAAGAAGGCGAAGAAGCACTTCAACGTCGACGTTTTGCACACTGACCCGCCTTGCGATGGGTCTAGGGTTGGTGTCGTTGTTTACCGTTTTGTTGGCAAGGGATAATAGGGTTGGTGTCGTTGTTTACCGTTTTGTTGGCAAGCGATAATAGGGTTGCTGTTGGTCTTTTTGAGAGATTTCAATTGATGTATCTTGCAAAGAATATCAAATCATTTCCATTTCAAACAGTATGATAAAAACAATTAGGAATAGATTAGAGAAACTATGATTCCTTGCATGAGTTATAGATGCTCTAGCAAATTTAGGTGGTTATCTCTTGACATAATGAAATTTAAAACCTGAATTAATTGCAAGGATGTCACCAATATGATGTAGCAAAATACCTCATTCTTTTTTTTTTTTTTTCTATTCCTAAGAATTAAAGATACTTTTAAAAAATTTATAATAATTTACATATTCTGTTTAATCAATTTAATTTACGCATTCTCTCAGACAAATTGAGTTAGATCCTTTTGACAAAATATCTCACCATGAATCATTTTGGTTTGCATCCTTTATGCAATCAAAGTTTGCAATCTGTCTGGCTCAAATATCACATATCGCAGCTTGAAAACCAACATGTATCAACCACAACATGGAATGTAGAAGTGCAAAAGCTTTGCCTTCTTGGACTTGAAGCAATGAGTTTTTAACAGACGAATTTTTTATAAACGAACCGGAATCATTCGTTAGGAAGCAACCAAAGCATGTTTTTCTTATCTGTAGAGGAAAAAAGGCAGCATCAGAATTGTATTTCGAAACTTCAACAGGTGGCTTAGACCATGAACAGGGATACTACTAGCAGATAAATCAAAAGCTCCGATCAAGATTCAAGAGCAGGGGCCAAATTCCATCCCCTCAAGAACTTGATTTGCTCTATTAATAACTCCAAGATCTTGCTCTTCCATTGAATTCCATAGCTTAGAATTTCTTCTTCTCCATAAAGTCCTGTTATGACAAAACATGCAAAAAAAAATTTCTCATCCAAGAGTTTGGCTCAATTTAAAAACCAAATCTTTAACTGAGTCAACTTCATTCAATAAAGGACCGAACCATTGTGAGCCCAAACTTGAATAATAAACAGACAAGTGAAAAAGATATGGCAAGAGTTTTTAAGGATTGTCTGCTTAGAAAATATTTGATGTTTAAAATAAATAAATTATGGTCCCGGCGGGGCTCGAACCCGCGACCTTCGGCTCATAAGACCAACGCTCTAACCAACTGAGCTACGGGACCATTTTATTAAATTTTGGCCAATTAATATATATAAAACTTTATACTGATATTTATCTTCCAACAAGAGCAAACCAATTGATTCCAATTTACATTATATTGTAAGATTTGTATCTCAGGTGGTTTCACCGATTAATGTAATGATTTTATTTATGGTAAATGAATACAGCACTACGAATGATAAATTGAACTAGGCAATTGCAGACATGTAAACAAATTAAGCGAAGGTGAGCATTTGAAAGATGAATTATGAACTTGCAATGTGAATTAAAAATGTGTAAATTTGATATTTAGGGTCACATACAAGGCTAGTTATTATTTTCTTAACTTTTTAAGATGCATATAATATATAAATAGAATTATGATAATTGACATAATGTTGTCACAAGTGATTCTTGGGCTCCATTAACAAGGATTATTTTTGTGTATAGTGTTTTTATTTTGTGGCGAAAAATTTATAATGTATGATTATTTTAATTAGTTATTATTTTATTTTATTTTGTGGGCTTAATAACCTAAAATGTAAAATAAAATAAAATAAAAGTGAGTGAACTTAAATCGTAAAAGATGAGTATTAATTTTTTTACAACGAGTGAAGAAAATTTGCAATTTATGGTCACTTAAATGAGTTTTTAATTTTTACGATTTTTACATTAAAGTAAGTTAATTTATAAACACCACTATTGCATGCATGCACGATGATGTTCTTATGTTTTTGTTTAATTTTATAACATTTACGTAAATTGGTACAGCTTGTGAAGACAATAACGATTTAAGATTTCTCAGATTCGTTTGGTAACCATATTGAGAAACACAAATAAGCAAAACCCTCTGATTCCTATTTATTTAGTTAATTAATAAAATAAAAATTGAATAAAAAAATCCGACCTGCCGGATTCGAACCAGCGACCTAAGGATGTCTGTTTCAACAACTACAGTCCTCCGCTCTACCAACTGAGCTAAGATCGGTTTGTTGTAACACTTCACAAAATTTTATTTGACTCTTAATTATTATTCTATTAAACAAATGACGTTAATCACTACTATTGTCTTCTTTTTTTTTGAAAGCTACTACTATTGTCTATTACTACTGAAATGCGAATAATATCAGAATTTGTGCTGAACTACATAGAAACGATTCTGAAAGCCAAAAACGGTTATACAGACAAACTATTACGTCTCCATTTTTCCTTAGTCATGAATAAGGTGTCTGCCTTTTTTTTTTAACCAAAAGTTGTCTGCCCTTTGTTATATATATGCTAACTAGTAAACTTTCCATAACAGTTTAGGTGAATTTTAATTTTTAAGCGCTGTAAAGCTTCATCATTATGATTTTTAACATTTAAAGGCAATTAAATCACAATAAGAAAAATGAACAGTATTCTACACATTTTATATAAAATATATTATGTTAAAGAAATCTAACTTAATTGATTAAATAGAATATACACGTTAATACAAATCTCCTATTTGATTCCCACATATTAGATAAAATATATAGTATGTACTACAATGAGATCAATCAGATATAATAACTTTTTGAAGTCTGAAGTGAATGCACTTAAAAATTAAAATGCACTTAAAGATTAAAAATTAAATCAATGATTGATATTGTTTAGATATTGTTATATAATTTAATTTTATTATAGTTCTTAACCATTGATTTTCTAACCGACAACTTTAAATCCCTTTATTCTCTGAAGTCTACATCTCATTTTAGAACCAAATCCAGGTCCAAAATACTAAATAAGTAGTTCCATCTATCAATTGAGACCAAATTCTAAAAACGATTACAAATTTAGCAGGCTCAAATTTTTTATTTGTTGATCAATATTCAATACTACTCAGTAGTCAGATCACACTACGGTCAATTAGCAGTTATCAAAACATTTTCAAACTACTGTCAGGACTCAATGTGATGCATTTCCATTTAGCTCTCCACTTTTTTTTTTTTTTCTCATTTCCGACTCTTCAAAATCCTCTTTTTTCTTTTCTTTTTTAAAATGTCAATTCAATAGAACAAGAAAAATGTCTGCCACTTTACTACATCAAGACCAATCAAAAAACAAAGACAAGGCAACACAAACAGCTGTCTTTAATTTATATCAAATCTAGATTGTATCCTTTGTCTTAATATTTACAGTTCCACGAACTTCTCTGCCAGACCACTGCTCCTGCTCTTTCTTGACAATAATCTGTCATCATAACCATATCAAATATTGAATTACAGTTTGATACCCAGACACAGTGGTAATCACATGAAAAAGTTCAAAAGTAGCAAAAGTTCGATTTTATGAATACGTGTAACATCAACACTTGTAAAAAAAAATACAACAGAGAAAAGTATTCATCTGCATTGTGAACATCCGGGATCTAAATGTAATGCTTTTAAAATTATGATGGCTATACAAAATCGTTAAAATTACATCTGTATGTACTGAAAAAGTTAAATATGTAAAGGCAAATTCATACCATTGTTGGTTTTTCCTGAACTCGGTAAGCACGGGATATATGTTTTCAAAGGCAGTGTAAGTCTCATCTCTCACCTAAAAAATGGAAATGAAAACAAACAAAAAAAAAAATCCAGTGAACAAAAATTTGGGAGAGAGGGGGGAATACAAGGGGGAATTATAACAAAAATATTACCTTGGCTCCTGTTAGAACAATTTTTCCAGAGACAAATATAAGCAAGACTATTTTAGGTTGCTTCATACGGTAGATTAGCCCTGGAAACAGCTCTGGTTCATACTGACACCACAAATAAGCAAGACTCAGTGAATATCCATCATTTTCCTCTACTTCTAGAATTTATAGACAGAGCACAAGCATAGACATAGTAGAAGATGGCCCTTTGATAATTTATACTTTCTTCATCACACAAGCATGTGATTATAATACTATTAGTCAAGTTTAACCATTTTACTCCTCTTAAATTTTTAAAACTCTAAAAGCCTTTCCATCTAGAAGTATCGACAACATTGGGCAATGCATTAAAACTGCCTTGTTGATTTTTGGCTGCCATGGAAATTAGTTTCAGTTTTGCATCTGCAATTCAGTAGCAGTCAATGTTTTCCATACTTTGCAGCATAGAGCTTTAAACAATACATTTTTTCTGTAGGTTGCTTCATATCAAGTTATATAATTCTAAAAAAACACCCTTAAAATTATAAGTGACCACTAAACATCAAGATAGCCAAACATTGATTGTGAAAACAAAAAGTATTTTTATATAAAAGTCACCAGGGACCAATCCAACCCTATGAATTATTTCTCCCCCCCCCCAAAAAAAAAAAAAAAACTTACACTTGAGAAAGCACCATGGGAATATGCAAGACCCTCCAGCCGTATGGGGAACTTGACATCACAAGAGCCGACAATGTTCTGAATTTTGAAATCCTAAAGCATAATACCCAAGGAACCAATTAGTAATAAACACTACATAGTTACAGTCAGAAAAGAACAGCAAACATGGATTAACCAATTCCAGCAAAGATTGAGAAAGAGCAGAATGCAGTACCTTAAATTTGGCTGGGAAGCCAAGCTTTTGGATAATACGAGCATACTGAAAGGGGGAAAATAGAAAAATTTTAAAAATAATGTAATTTTTTCAGAATGAGATGCACAACACTAACTGAAGAAAATAATTTGAGAATGGATATTAAACACATGTAAAGAGTTAAAACCATCCAGCCAAACGATTTAAGAGCTCTACTCCAAAAACAGGAATAATAGTTTCAAAACCAAGCTACCACAAATGGTTTGGTTCACCAGAGCCTCCATTTGAGGAAAAACATTAATATGAACAGGATGATAAAACAAAGAACAGTATCATACCTTCCTTGCTGCCAATTTAGACTGTTGTTCACTCTTAGCTCCAGTACAAACCTAGTCAATAGTCATAAAAAATTAAATTTAAAGTTCATAAGAAAGAGAAGCACTTTACAAGAAGGGTACCATATTAATTTGGTTTTGTAATAGAAAAATTAGGGCCATAACAGAAAGCAGAAAAGACAAATTTCAACTTTTGCAACCATGGTTGGCAAACTGTGAATCACAGACCAGAAGCCCTATAATCTAATTCATGAATTGGAATGATATTGTAAATTGCAAGGTTCGTGCTCAATTATTAAAACAAGAGAAAATATATAGTTTTCCACTAAATTGCAAGGTTCGTGCTCAACCATGTTCGCAACCTCATTACTAGCACCTACAATGATATACTAAAGGTAAAGACAAGCCTGACTTTTATAGAGTTTCTAAATAACACCAGTTTGTCCATTGATTTGATAAACATAGTTAATTAAAATAGAAGAGAAGAGATACCAAACAGAATTCAACAAGAGAATCACACAACTACAAATTTGAGGACAGCATTAAAAATAACAAAATGCACCACTATCATCTAAAAGATAGCCATAGCAGTGCAGCAAAGGAGCATACCATCTTGCCAGAAGCAAAAATAAGCGCTGTTGTTTTGGGATCTCTTATCCTCATAATGACAGCAGCAAAACGCTGCAAACAAACACATCACAAGCATCAGTACAGTATACCACCAACCACTAGAGCTAGCATAAATAATACATCTACAAATTAATGATAATACAGAAGCATAGTAACAAGTAGAAGATATCATGTAGAATATTAATATAAAATAGTAGTCTTAGATTTAACCACACTTCTCTGGTCATAGGAACAAAACAAAAAAATAGAAAGCAGGATACGTGACAGCACAACAAACCAGTTAACCTTTATTGTATACATGCACCATTGTGCAGATAGCATATTTGAGTGAAATTCAATACAAGCAAATGAAACTTGCCTTGGGATTGTACTCTGCATTACGAGCTTGAAGTGCAATTGTTTTGAGGTCCAACTTACAGTCCAAATTGACTGTGGACACAATATTTCTGGATGTACAAACAGCTTGATTATTAAATCAAATAAATAGAGGGAAAATTATTATGTATGCTAATGTAAATAAAAGCAAAATTATTAGATAATCGATGAAAATTGAAGCAAAATCCTTAATATTCCAATATGAATAGAGGTAAAAATATTATACATTCCAACATAGTGATAGAAGCAAATGTTATCAATCAACAGTAGCAAATGCCAGAAGGTAGATCACAACATAAACAACCACCTCTTAAAAGTTAAAACCCAATTACTATAGAGGCATAGCAGGACACAGTGCGATCACTAAGTCTAAAAAGTGGACCCAATCTAAATTTTTCACAAATATGTAATGTATACACAATTTTACAGTCATGATTGAAACTTGAAGGTATCCAGCAAAAAATAAAAGAGTAAAGTATTCAATAATCAATAGCACTCAACAAGTATGTTTAAGTGACAAATAGACAAAAGTGACAAAACTTAAATAAAGAGTGTAAAATCCCTACACAAAAAATTGAGAACTTGCAACAGTGTGACCAGTGGGTAGGCTCTACAACTACAAACATGGGGGTTGACTTATTTCTAAACAAGGGGGTAACCCCACAACTTAAGATTCAACCATCTGAAGCTCGCAATTGAAACCAAACAAAAGAGAAATTGAAAATTTGTTCATCAAAATACAGATACTCACTGAAGAGTAGGCACGATACCAGAAGGATGCTTCTGTAGATCCACCGGTTGGCTACCTTCCAATCCTTGGTCAGCCATCAAACCCTTCTTTTTTTTTATTAACCTAAAAATCAACTTCGCTTCTCTTTTTCTCAACTCAAAAACACAAAAAGATAAAAACCTTTATTATCCAAAAGAATAAATAAATAAGAACCCAGATCTCGAAAGTAAAAAAAAAAAAAAAAAAAACAGTTTCACCCAATTAAACGAAACCCTCTTTGTTTTAAATTTGGTCTAAGAAGAACATGAATTGGGTGTTTTGGGTGTGTGAAAATCAGACCACGGAGAGAGGGATCTGCTTGGGAATTGAATCGGAGAGGGAAAAGAGTGGAGAGAGCGGGAAGGATTCGAAAGAAGGGTTCTTTTATATGAGAAGAGAAGAGAGGATTTGGGATTTGTATGCTGCTGTGAATTTGTGATGGGTTTTGATTTGAAGAGAGAGAAAGATAGTGAGTGTGCGGTTTTGTATGTCCAGAGATATGAAGAGAGAGAGAGAGAGAGAGAGGGTATTTTTATTTTAGTTGTATGTGGACTGTGGAGCAATAGCGAAATAAGAGTTGTTGTTTGCCACCTCTTATTTATATGCGTGTGGGAGGGGAATGCCTGGTTTAAGCACGATCCAATAGCGCAGTGACACGAAGGAGTGTGTGGGTTGACTAGGCTAGGCTTTTGGGAAATTAGATTGTTGTTGTTTCATGATTTTGGGTGAGTTTGTTTAAATGTAGAAGAAGTCATTTTAAAATAAGTTTTTTAAAAAAATATTTTTTTAAGAAGTAGATGTTTTTGTTTTTTAAAATAAGTAAAAAAACTATTTATAGTATATAAAAATAATTTAGATAAACATATATAAAAACATAAAATTATTTATTTTATTAAAAATAATTATTTAAAAAAATTAGCACTTTATCTAATCTAATTATGGAAATTTAATTATTGAAAGTAAAAAAGTGAGTGAAACTTAGATGGATATAGATTAAAGATATTAGAACTGTGAGACTATCTCCAATGAAAAAAATTAGCTTTAGATTGTTTAAGATATTTTTTCAGCATCAAATTGTTTAAGATTAAAAATAAAGTAAATTTGGTGTAAAATAATTTAGTTATCATTCTTTAGAGATTTAAAAAAAAAACTTAATCTAATTTATGTTTGTTATTGGTCATAGAAAATATTATTTTTTAAAAAGAAGCAGATGACTTTATGACAAGCTATTTAAAACAACTTCTTATTTTAATTAAATTCTAGATTTTTTTTCTCAACTTCTGATTATTTTGAGAAAATGAAATAAGCTATTCTTTTGCAAAATAAGTTGTAACAAATAAACTTTTAACTTTGATTTTTAATTCTAACATACTTTCAACTTTGATTTTTAATTCTTTTTTAGTAGTTTTCTTGTTGTTATATATGATTAAAAACTTTATTTAATTTTCACCTCATTGTATTCAACTTGAATTCTTAACTTATTTATAGTGAATCTCATTTTCTCTTCATTCATAAAATCTTTTTTTTAATTGAATTTTTTAATGATTAAGTAATCTTGTTGTAGTTACTTATATAAGTAACTTTTAGTAGAAATCTATTAGACCCAATTTACTATAATTGTATTAAGTTGTTTAACTTTAAAAATCAGTAGAGTGTATTTGAAAACACATCTAAATCATGTTCAATAGATAATTTTGGCTTTCCAAGACTAAAACATCAAAGCTGCTTGGAAAGCTTTCCCGTGAACCAATACTTGACTGGGCTTGTTGCATAATGGGCCTCTCACTATGTGTGATTGACCTACTTAGCCGAACATAACACCTTAGGCATAGAGTCTGAAAGGCATGAATGCTTATTATGCTCAATCGATCTATCTAATGAAGAGGTCCACAACCCTCAAGCAAAAAACCTGAGAAGTGTGAGGAAGAAAATCCATAATTCCTCAAGGGTGGAGCCTAAAAGGTATGTGTATTTGTTATGTTCAATTTACCTACTTGATCAAATGATCCACAACCTTTCAAGCATTGAACCTAAAAGACATAGGTGCATGTTATGCTTGATATACCTACCAAGCCAGATGGTCCAATGTGTGTGTGTGTGTGTGTGTATATATATATCAAAACCATCAAGTGGGAAGACATCAATTTCCCTTCAACATGGGCCATGGACAAAGTTGCTCTAGCTAAACCACAAATTATACCTAGCTTCGAAAGTATTAAACAATATGAATCTGGTAGGGTTTAAATCACTTTCAACAGGTATAATTCTTTTAACACTATCAGATCATCCTTATATATATATGAGAGGAGGGATCAACTTACTTAAAAAATAACTCTTATAGTTTCTACTCATTCTTATCATTCATTTTTTTGAAATCTAATGATTATAATGAGTAGTTAATTTTAACTATTAGATCTTAAAAAAATCAATGATTGAGATGAAGAGTAACTTTTTAAAATTTATTCATGAAATAAATTGATTCCCTCCTCCTCTCTCTATATATTTGATAACGAACTTTTATTATTTAATATGAATGTGTTAACCAGTTACACTATTGATATGTTTTAAGAGAATCTCTAGTTATAATTTGTTAACACTCTCATACTAAAAAAAAGTGTGTTAACAAGGTACATCGTTGGTATATTTTAAGATAATATTTAGTTATAACTTGCTAACACACTCATTCTATAAAAAAAGAGCATGTATGATCTCATTCTCACTATTCATTTTTTTAAAATAAAAAATAATTCTAAAAGAGATACTCTTGCAATAAATATATCCCTCCTCGTTTGTGTATATATATTCCAATACAAATTAATAAGAGAAATCAATTTCAATTATTTTTCATTCTTTTCGATCTTTTATATAGTTTGTATTATAGATTGAATAGGCGCAGGGATCCCTCTAACCACAAGAACTTCATTTTGCAATCTAGGGAAATCGACAAATATATATAGTAGCAGCTCACCTAAAAGGAGAGGACTGTAGCAGCGATTGTGATAAAGATGTTTCGGCTACATGACATGGTTAAAAGTTGAAAGATGCAAAATACCACTTATTTGGCTCCTTAAATTAGCCACTACTACATTGTTTGTTCCATCATGATTCGGTTATGTAGTTACTTCAGTTTATAAATGACTACAATATGCAAACTTGCTCAACTAACTAACTACTGCCTGAACAGGCACTGGTTCTGGTGCCACCTCTGCTCCAGAATGCCCCTTCTTAGGAGGGTTGAAGGGCTTCTCATCAAGTCCCCAGAACTTGGCAGTTTTCACATCATCCTCACTCATCAATCGCGAGAACTCTTCATGGTCATAGTTTAGACTTGTTTTCCCCCCAAATTCACTTGGAAGGTTTTCTATGTCGAAGAGTGATTTCATAAGCTCCACACTGTCCTTATTGTTAGGATAAACAAACTTCACCTTCTGGACTGTCTTGGGATCCAGGAAGAATCTGACGGCCTATCAGAATGAGGGAAACTTTCAAATTTGTGAAATGGAAGAGGTGACTGTCGAAAGCTCATAATTCGAACCACAAATTGAGCACAATCATAGAAGTTGACTAACATCCAAATTTTCAAATACAACAAGGTAGAAGAAGGATAAATAGAAAAGGAGAAGGAGGGGGGGGGGGGGGGGGGTAAATTCACACATGTTTCTATATAGTTCCAGACCCCATCCCCAAATGAACTTGAGAAGAAAAACAGATTAAAGAGCAAAATTAGTTACACGGCTGATTTTCAGGTGTAACTACAGTGTAAAATTCTAATTGAGTTTATTTTGCTGAAAGGCAACTAAATTTTCCCTAACTGACTGACACGATATGATTTGAATATTCAATGACACAAAGGATTATGAAATGTTCGAAAAGTTAAAAGTGATACAGAATATAATAACATTTACATAAGCAAGAAAGATTAGGCAAGTATTGCTTGATCTTTAAATGTAGAAGTAGAACAAATATTAAAATATAAATAAAGCTATGCAAAAGCAGAACAAATATAACTTGCAGGGCAGGAGAACAAACCTTCCAGAAAGCCTGGAATATTCTTGGTGGATTGTACAGAAAAGCAATAGCAAGCCTTTCTGGATAGTGGTTTTGTAAAATGTGAATAATATCACGAGATGTTTTAACAGACATATTTGTACCAAGTGATAATCCTGTGAAGTCTATCAACCATGACATTTGTTCTTGACCTTCAGAAAGATTTAGGATAGCATTTTCCAACAGATAGACTAAATGCCTGATATTATCTTCAGCTGATGTTGTGTTCTAACAAAAGGAAACAGATTAGACAGATTAAGTTAACCAGTCATCTCTTTGGCTGACCAAAAAACAAAAGTTAACCAGTTATGTACAGAGAAGCCTTATTGAAAGTACATCCTAAGTCCAAACCTGCATCCCTGGCCTCATAATAAGCACAGTCCTCCCAAGTCGATCATGGAAGTTAGCTCTGGAGACTTTGCCTGTTTCACCCTCATGTGCTATTTCAGCCTGGATGTAATATGTTATTTAATTGTAAATACAAGTTTATAATACATGAAAGAGCAATATCTATAAATAGGCTATCACTTGATGAAGGTTTCATTTAGTTCTTGCAGGCTATACAGATACTAAACACGTGTAGAAGGTAGTATATCATAATTTTGGAACCAAATGTATTCTGATGCTAATGTATGATCTCAATTGATTTCAAAAGTACAGCTCCACAACTAAATTACACCTTAAAATTTAGATATATATGTTATTGACCTTATAATCTAATACTAAGCTATTGATTTATAATCTGAGAATTATGTTGCTCCAAGAAAAAAACTAGATATGTTTTGCAGTATAGACTACAGAGAGGTATCTTGCAACAGATAATAAAGTAAAGGGACAATATAGAAAAGACATGATAACCAAACAAATTGCATCTGCCACATGAAAAAACAAAACAACACAGACCATTATGTCAGCTCCAGACAAGTTAGAACAGGACGATAAACATCAATATTCAAGACCATGTACTGATATGTTGATCCATCATCTATTTGTCAAATTGTCTGTGACATGGATCAAGGTTACAAGTATTTCATGTTCATTATCAATTTCATTTTTGCCATCACCAATTGAGTGTGTAGGGATCAAAGCCAGTTAAATCAACTAACCCAACGGATTTCCTCTGGCTTATAAGTTGCCCTCCACTTGAGTGTTTCCTCCAGCATTTTCTTAGCTTTATCAACATTCCAGTTTCTTGCTTCTAAATATCTCCTTAGACATGCATCTGTGCAATACTTTAATCGACGACCAGAGAGGGGCCCAAGAGCTGTCTTGAGTTCAGCCACCTGTTTGTAGATGTGTTACTCTTCATCCTCATAAAAGCTAGCATTCCATGAATGAGTTTTCTTATAGACAAACAATTTTTTTTTTTGCATCATCCTTACAGGACGCCAATTGCATTGCAGAGAAGGTGTAATGCACTAAAAATTACTTTTTTATTTGAGATTTGAGAAATGCTACCAACACACTCTTTCTAATACGCTCTCTATTATTAGATGTAAGTTGTTGAAAATCACAAATTGCGATGTAACCCACTTCTTATTTAATGAATCCCACCTATTTAATAAATTTTAACAAAGAAGAGAGTGTGTAATAGAAGGAGTGGATTAGTCTTTGAATTTTTTTTCAAGATCTGATATAGAACTTGCCAGTTAACGAAAGACGTCAAACAAAGAAGTTTACCTTTGTATCTTGATATGAGGAATCATTCTCCTGGTGATTCTGGGTTTGCCTTCTAAGAAGGAACATGATGACCACCAAAGGCACTAATTCCCAACCTGGCAGCACAAAATTTCAAGTAAGATAAATTTTCCTCTTCAAACCTAACATCCATACCATCACAAAATCATAAAAGTTGAAACATAAGAAGAGAATAATCAGAATATTTGCAACAATTCCATAAGTTGAACGAATAATTCCACCTGTACTGTAATCAATCACATGCACATCTATTTGGAATCAAACCAAGACAGAGTAACATAAAGAAACACCTAACAATATCTTATGCACAAAACTATCCCAACAACATAAAATATAAGTAAAGGACTGATCTATTCCAACAAAGACAAAATTGAAAAACTGACACCTATTATTCACCGAGTCCAACACGTTTTTAGGTACACAGACGAAGAATGTCAACGTTTTGAACCCCAATTTTGTTTTTTTCTCTTCTGAAACGGATCCGTTTACAGAACTAAACGTGAGAACTGGGATCAAACACCCTATTTTGACCGTTCACTCTGCGGAATCAGCAAAAAAACGCGAAGCAGTTTCACGCTTCTCTTGGCAGCGTTGACTTTACGAAACGAATAGGAACAAAATGGAAGTGAAAAAAAATAAAAATCAATTGAAGCACATATAAAATAAAGGTCTCAAATCTGAGGATGCAAATAATTCTTAATTTTTGAACATAGGGGAAATTAAAATTAATATTCCAGAATCGGATCCAGGGAATGAGAAAAGAGAGAAAGATAGTGATAAGTGAGGAATGAAATACTGACAGGGAATGAATTAATGAATGGAACGCAAACATTACAAACCTGAAGAGAGAGAGAATGTAGGAGCTTGTAAGAAAAAGCAGCTAAAAGGTTAGTGGTGCCAAACTTATGGTATGAGATTTTTGAGAAGAGAGAAAAGAGAATATAGAAGAGAACGTGTGTGTGTGCCTTTTTCACTACTACTCACAATCACGATTCACGCACACTCTCACTCTATCTCGTGTGATTTGGCTCACGCGAGTGTCATTTAATGGCGCTTGTGACTAGTGGCCCCAAAACACTAGAGAGACTGAGAGAGGACGGAATGAATGATACGAGGAGGAAAGAGACAGGAAAGAAAGACATTAAGTAGTGTTTTTTTTGAAACTTGACAGATGATTTTTAATGGAATTTGTCTTTTTCGCTTCTTTAATGAGTTTTTAATTTATTCTTCCAACCTCTTTTAATTTTTGCAACGAAATTAAAGTCAGATCACATTGAAATTAATACCATTTAAAGCAAAATTACAAGGACAACGTGCTTTGTTTCCCAAAAAGAAAAAAAAATATTGCTGATTGGAAAAAAAATTATCTGTTATTTAGGTCCGTGTAATATTTTCCTTCAAAAGAAAGGTGTCTATAATAATTTATTTGGATGATTCGTTTGTTTATAAGCTTCTTTTTAAAAAAATAAAAAGAAATATTTTTTTTTAATAAAATAAATACATTTTTGTCTGTATGATATGAGAAGTTTTCAATGCTTCAAACTAGAATATATTCAAAATTGCAACATGTACAACATGAGCTTTAGCAATACCTAGATATATAGGCAGACAACATTGATATCCATTCAATATATTGTCTGTATGAGGAGAAAAACTATTTATATTCTGTAACACCCCAATATTTTTATATACGTGTTAAATGTGTAATTTAGGAAATGTTTTAGATCAATTAGTAATATGTGATTAAAGGATTTTTTTTACCTAGAATAGAGATTAGAAAAATTTCAATACAATACTCCTAGGTAATAAATTACTAATAGGTGACAAGAAAATCTAGAATAGAATTTCTAGGAACTTTACT
>PYAF01005962.1:23625-43438 GCA_007407185.1 Glycine tomentella
GATCATATTATAAAATCCGTAGCCACGCATCCCTATGTCTAGGCGAAGAACAACTATTATTCTAAACATGTCAGAAATTAGAACCCCAACGTTCCCATTGCGAATCCTAACCCTCAATACTTAAATAGAATGGCCAATTCCAAATAAGAGTAAAACATTGAATAGCACAGAGTAGAATAAAATAATCAAAACAGCATTAAAACCAATACCAAATCAAGTTACAGAGGAGTTACATCAGTTCATGGCCTTCCCACAATACAAGTCTAGGCTACCATAGGCTTCAAGAAACCAAAAGCTGTCAAATAGTACATTCTTGAGTGACCTTGCCTTGATTCTTGACTTCCAATGATAGAAAGAAAGAAAGAAAGAATGATAGAAGGTGATGGTGTGTGGTAGTGGATGGTAAGAGATGTGAGATGCTAATTCAGTCCCTAGAGGCCTTTATTTATAGATAGATCTAATTAGGGTAACAAGGCCTATTTTCTATTCCAAATCTGAATCAAATCTTCTTAATCAAGGAAACTAAATATATTTATAGAATCATTTAATTAAGGCAACTAATCCTAATTTAGTGCCAAATCTTGAAATATATGATTTAAATAAGGAAACTGTTTCAACCTCACGCGACCCGCGCGCGATCTCGCGCTAGTCGCGTGGAATGGCCGAAAGAATGGCGCTTGTCGCGTGGCTTGGCAGAAGAGAATACCCTTAATCCTTGAGGTTATGGCGCGACATGCGTGGCTACGGCGCTCAACGCGTGAGTTGGCAGAAAAGAAAATCATTAATCCTCAGATTCTGACGCGACACGCGTGGAATTTGACGCTTCCTACGTGGTATTCTCGGGTCTTCCACGCGACCCGCGCGAGTAATGGCGCGACACGCGGGACACTCCAGAACTTGTTTTCTTCTTTTGCTTGCCTTTATTCTCCTCTTTTAAGCCCTGAAATGCATAATTGGTATTGACATTAGATAAAATGAAATAACATTAATAAACTAGCTAAAATTAATCTAAATCCTAATTATTTAATCAAAACATAACCTAAAACTATCCTAAAACTAAGATGTGTTTGCAACAATTACTCATCGGAATAATCGATTATTTGATCCTTGTTTAAAACAAAACTGCTTTGTTAATGAATTTAATCGATTACTTAAGGGTTGTAATCGATTACATAGTTAATCATGTTTTTAAGCCTTACTGTGATAGTCAATTACCACACATTGTAATCGATTACTTAGGCTATTTGAGAAAAATCACTTTGCTGGTATAATCGATTACCAAAGATTGTAATCGATTACGCGTTCACTTTGAAAATATATGTTTTCTGCTTTAATCGATTACCAAATATTTTAATCGATTACACAGTGCAATTTGTAAAACTAAAACTTTATGTTTTAATCGATTACAGCTCGGGATAATCGATTATTTTGCTTGTTAGAAAAACTCAGAATTATTCTTGAACGGTTTAATCGATTACATGGTCATTTTAATCGATTACATAAGAATAATAATCGATTATTAGGCGTGTTTAATCGATTACAGTTAGTTACAAATTTTGTTATAAATAGGATTGAAGGCTGAGCTTATTTCACAACTTGATCATTCGTATTTCTGAGTATACACAAGCCTCTTAAGCAATTCCTAAGTGATTTTCTAAGTGTTTTTATTTCTTGCTTCATTCAAAACATCAATGGGTCTTTGAATGATTCTTGAGCAAGATTCTTTTCAAGATTAAGGAAGAGTATGTTCTGAGTTTGATTTCTTCTCAACCTGATTTGGTAATTCATTTGCATTCATTCATTGGATCATCAGGTCTCCTTAATTGTTGTGTGTAACTTTCGTTTTGAATTTCTGTGTAAGATTGCTATTGTAAAGTGGGTTCTTGCTTGTATCTAGAGAAGGGTTCTCTAGTGTGAAGAACAGAGTAGTGTTCTCTGGTTCTTTGTCTCTTAGAATCTAATAGTGTTTTAGATTTCTAATTTTTATCTAGGGTTGATAAAGGGAGATGTTGTAATTGTATGTAAGAACAGAAATTTTATAATAGTGGAACTCTAATCTAGTATTGATTAGAAGAAATTGGATGTAGCTTCAAGTTTTGAAGTGAACCAGTATAAATTTCTTGTGTGTTGATTCTATATCTCTATTCTCATCTTATTCATTGATCTTTGATTCATATTCATTGTTCAACAAGTTCAGTTTTGATCTATTGAATTCTTGGGTCGAGACATTTGATTGGGTAAATTGATTTCTTGGTTTTGAAAGTGATAAAGATCCTGAAACTCTGATTTGATTTGATTTTAAAATACCAAGGTTTTAACCAATTCACCCCCCCTCTTGGTTATTGTGAAGTATTCCTATTATTTTTATGGTGATGTCTTAGCTGATGTCGTGGGTGAGCTGATGTCGTGGGTGGACCTGTTGGGGAACAGATGGCACGGAACTGACTCTCCAAGAGACTCCACAAGGATTCTTTGAAATATCATTGGATTTGTAAAGTCTCTTATCGTTTGGTAGTGCGGATCCTCCTAGACTTAAGGATGTCATAGAATATTGTGTCCTAGGGTTATACTTTGATTGCACAACTCTATCCGCCTGAAAATGGGGAGAACAATGTACTCTTGGGTATAACCTGAATATATGAGTATAAATGGACATGCCGAAAAGACTCACAATCCTTTACGAGGGACTAGTCGTTCACAAGACCGGTAGGGCTTGGATGACTTCTAGTTGACTCGAGAATCTATGCATAGTAAGAGATCATGAGGAGTCATGATCTGTCTTAGAGTCAATAGAAGAAGATTCCTAGTTCCTGTGAAAAGCTATATTTGAAAATTTTATACACAGCGGAAGACTTTGAAAGAAGGATCGTATGTTAACCAATTAAGAAATCAAACTTTTAAAATCAACTTTTATCTCAATCAACCCACTCTTGAGCTTCACCCAATCTTGTGATGTAAACAAATATAATACTTCAAGAACAATATGAATATGAACAGAAAATTACAAATACACACCAGATTTATACTGGTTCACCTCTCAACCCCGGAGGCTACATCCAGTTTTACTTCTAATCAGCCTTGATTAGAGTTTCCACTATAACAAAATGAATATCTTTACAAGCAAACACAGATCTCTTTTACCCACCCTAGGTAAAATTCAAAATCTAAACCTATAGACTTCTCAAAAGATCTAAGAACCAGAGATCCCCTCTCTGTTCTACCCACTAGAAACCTATCTAGAAATGCTTTAAATATACAAATTGTTATATGAACAAACAACCAACAAAACAATCAATTTCTAAACAATACAACAATGAAATTGATTCAAGAAAGATATCGCCTGGACATCCTTAGTAAAATGAACGAATTAAATGATCAAACCAGACTGAGAATGAATGTCATGATCTTTCTTGATGAATTCTTTTGACAAATGATGCTTCAACACAAGCTTCTCATGAAATATGTGACTCAACAAATGAGATTCTTCATGATTCTTGAAACTATTATGAATGAATGTTTCTAAGAGCCTTGGTGATTTTGAAATCTCCAAAGAGTGTTTTACAAGGCTTACTTTGAAAATTCTAAAACTCCTATTTCACTTAATGAGTTACATCTATTTATAAAAAACAGAATTAACTGAATGTAATCGATTATTCCATAAGGGTAATCGATTATTTTAACAAATGTAATCGATTAAAGTTCCAAAATAATCGATTAAAATGTTCATCTAAAATCTGGAAAAAATCTCAAGAACAAATAATTGACTAACTCATGTTGTAATTGATTATTCCAGAGGATCTGGATTTTTTGAAGCACTGATGTAATCGATTAACACTCAAATAATCGATTAACACAGGGAGTGTGAAAAACGTATCAATGCATATTTAATCGATTACAACCATCTGGTAATCGATTAAACCAGATAAAATTTCTTCTGAAAATTATGCAGATTGACATATAATCGATTAATCCGTCACGTAATCGATTATCACAGAACGACTTAACAAAGTCAGCTTAATATAATCGATTACAAAAATCTGGTAATCGATTAAAGTGTTCATATGATTATATACAGTTCTATAAACATGCAATTAATCGATTAAGTTTCATCAGTAAACAATTAAAACAGTGAAAAGTACTTCTTGTGAAAACTTTAATGTTTTAATGTCATGCCAAATGATTCATGTGATTTAAGTGACTTAATCATGTATTAATGAATGAATGTATGCATGACTTAATCAACCTATGTGAGGAATGATGGATTTTATCTTTTTTGAACCAAGCTTTGAACAAAATACATATGCCATCAAATTGAGTGGGCATGTAAAATCAAAACTTATGATCTAGACTTGATTCTTCATGATCTTCCTCAACATATTCTTCATCATATCTAACAATATTTAGTCAATAAAGAGAGATATCCTTGCTCTCGACTAAATATGAATGACGATGTGAGGGATGATGGACACACGATATCCAAATTAGAAAGGTAGATCACTTGATCAACTCAATTAGTTCTAGGCCCATTAAAAGAGTTTAATTGGTCCAAGTTTATTTATGTCAGTGACTAATTGGGCCTAATGGGTCACACACAAAGGTTATTTTTTGTTGCAATTTATAGCAAGTTTGGGCCAATAATTAGTTATTGGGCTTTATCAAGACTATGAGTTAAATTGGGTTAGAGTTGGACTTCATGTAACACCCCAATATTTTCCATGTGCATTAAATGTGTGACTGATGCAATATTTAATCAATTAGCAATATGCCATAAAAAAATAAAAAGTACAAGAATACCCTTGGAAGGATAATTACCAAAATGTCTTTGGACAATTTCAGAAATGATAGTTAGGTCCCTGGGATGGTAAATGACCAAAATACCCTTTAGGTCAAAAAATGCCCAGATGAGTGGGGAAATTCTGTGGGAATCTGAGTATGGAATAGAATACTTTTAGATAACCAATTATTAATTAAGTAGGTGACAAAGAACCATAAAATGAGATTTCTATGAATTTTGAAAACTATTTTGGAAAAGAACTCAGTTCAGGCTATCGTAAGCATCAGAAATTATAAGAAAAAAATAGTTATAATCTTCGAAGTTTTCTTTTAATTATGGGATAAATAAAACTTCTTTAATGATCTAGTTGGTAATTTTAATAATTAAAAACAAAATGAACCAATAAGAATTTAAATAAAGCTATTAGAAGAAAGTTAAATAACATCCCAAAAATGTTACTAAAACTTAAGCTAGTTTCTAGATAATTTTAGAATTTTACTCCTAAAGAAGCAATTGGAATTAGGCTTTCATAAATTATAAAAATAATTTTATTCAATTTCAAGACATAAACAAAGCATGAAATTCCTAAAATTATAGCCATCCATGTAAACTAGTAAAATTAAAACATATTTGCTTCACAAAACCAAGATTGGCCGTGAACTACAAAGATGGATGGAGAAAGCTTTAGAAAACTCAAGAACTAGGACACTTGTATGGTTAAGAAGCTAGGAAAAATGCAATTGGACCATTTGGAAAGCTAGGCAATTATAACCTTGAAAACAATGCAACAAAAATCTACAAAATGTGAAGCTTTCCACGTGAATGAAATTAAACCAAGGAGAATGCACCAAAGCTTGCCTATTACACGTACAAAGCTAGAAGAAAAGAGAATGGTGTGGAAAATTCATGATTTAGGACACTTGTAAGGTAGAAAAGCAAGAACCAATGAAAGGAAACCAACTAGAAAGCAAGACAATGATGAGTTTTGAGATATTTCCACTTAAAAAACCAATTCACCTAGCCTATAAAAGGGATGGTGGGAACCAAGATGAAGACCACTTCACGTGTGATATTCCTCTTCCATCCTACATCCCTTTCACTTGAATTAAAAAGCTAAACAAAGGCCCACACCCTTGAAAGTTCACGTGGGGAAGCTAGGAAGCTTGAAGAAAAGTTGCTAGATTTCAAACAAAGGAAGCAAAGGTATGGGAAGTGTTGTGATAAACATGATTTAGATATTTAATATGTTATCTTCTCATTTATTTCTATAAGAATTAAGCTTTGTATACCATATGTTTGATGAAATGCTTCAAAGAATTAAAAAGGGTACATGGATAATGATTTGGATAAGTAACATAAAATAACTTAAAGAATAATTATTAGAAAGAACAACTTGAATCTAGTCTAGTAAGAAAGTGATTAAGTAACTTAAATTTTTATTATAGCTATGCTTTAAAGAAATACTTGATTTAATATTTTACTAAGGTTTGTGTGTTATTTAGTCACTAACTTGATGTTGTACTAAAGTTTGTATGTTATATACCAATTGGATGTTTTATTAAAGTTTGAATGATGTATGTGATGTATATTGTTAAAGATGTGTTCTATACATCCTTGTGATTGTTTTCTTAAGAAAATTATGGTGAAAATATATTGAATTTATGAAGATGGGTAATTAAAGGTGTGCAGTATCAAGTTCATGAGAATTTGAGAAATAATGTAATGGCGAAGAGTAAATGAAAAATAACAGCAAGCCATTACATATTTCATTTGCATTTAGTACCTCGGAGTGGAGGTGTGTTCCACTGGAGTGGATGGGACTGTTTCACTGGAGTGGGTGAAACTATCTTAACTATGGTACCGTTTAATACCTCAGAGAGAAGGTGTTCCACTGGAGTGGGTGGGACTATCTTGACTTTGGTGCCACTTAATGAGAACCCGAGATCTTAGTCATGCATCATTTTAATCAAGAATCATGCATCTGTCATGCATTTATCATGTATCTTGTTTTATGAGTATTATTCTGACTTATTATGAATCTGTTATTTTATCTAACTATGTTTATCATAAACTTACCCATTTCTGTGTCTGTGGTTGACACCTATGATGACCCCAATTTATTTGGGCGAGCAGAGGAACAGTAAGCTATGGAAACATTGAGGAAGAAATTAATGAAGGAGTTGGATAAACTGTATGTTGTGAATGTGATTTTCTGTTGATTTGTATTTTGTACTACGTTGTTTTGTACTAAGCTGCCTGTATCTTATTTTGTGACAAAATATTTGGGACTGTACTTGGACTATTATATTAAACTATGTTTGGACTGAGTATTTTGATGAATTTACGAACGTAGTAGATTAAATAGCTTGCTTCGTATATTATTTTTACGTAAACGAATTATGTAGAATTTTTTTTCTCTTCCGTAAACTAAAAGCGTAATAGGTTAAATACGAAAGAAAAAGGAAGTCGTTACACTTCAAGCCCACTTGAATATGCGCCCTATTTGGGGCATTAGTGGTGAAATTGGTTTCTCTACTAATGGGCCCAAATGTGTTGACAGGCCCGATGGGCCTTGGGCCATGAATCCTAGTAAGTCAAGGAGTTGACTTGATCAATGGGCAAATTCGAAAATTGAATTTGAATTTTGAATTTTTAAATTTGAAATTTTGAAATTTGAATTCAAATTCAAATTCAAATCACAAACTGGGATAAGATTGAATTTATATTTAATTTTAAATTTGAAATTTGAAATTTGAAATTGAATTCTAAATTCTATGAGGTTAGGTTGTTGATGATGATTTAAATTTTCTAAATGAATTATCCAATAAAGATTGGATGAAGATTCTCTCAACAACATTGGTTGTTGAGGATAATTCATATTATCTAAATGAATTATCCAATAAAGATTGGATGAAGATTCTCTCAACAACATTGTCATTTGAATTTTGAATTCAAATAAATTATTGTTGCAACAAACTTTGGAGGGAGGAGAGGGAGAGAGGGTGGCGGTTTTTGGAGAGAATCTTGCTAGATTCTTTTTCAAAAAATTTTCCAACAACTTGGGCTAATTTGGAGTGAGAAGATCATGCAATGCAACAACCTCATCTCATCTTAAATAGGCGTTTATGTGGGGAGGATTAAGGAGTAGAAATTTTCGCCCCCTCCTCTCTTGATTCTGAACCAAGTTCTAGCTTTTCCTCTCCCTCATCTTCTCTCCTCTTTTTTGCTACACCTTCACCTGACCTCAAGGCACCATTATAGTCTTGAGAAAAGAAATCAAATACTTGAAAGCCTCACACCTTTCATATGCTTGGCAAGCCATCAAGAAGAAGGAGGAATCAAGGAGAAGAAATTCTCCCTTGCAAAAAGGAGATAATCGTGTGGATCACCATTGGAGGGCATCATCTTCTTTGAGCCTTCAAGTGATAAAGGTATTTCTAAAACCCCAACGTGTTTCAATGAGTAATTCCTAAGCACACATACATGAGGTGCATAGATGGTCTATGTTTCCACATCAAAAAAAAAAATTTGTCCTCATGTGAGCATCTCTAAACATGGTGGGCAAATAGAATCCACAGTCTAACACCCTCCTAGTGGTCCATTGGGGACCAAAATAACCGCCGGTAGGTGTGCCATGACAAAATTGAAGAATAGATTGAATCTTATGATATGGCACACACCTGTGGATCACTTGGTCACTATCAAACCTCCACAAATAATGATCATCCCACACATAATATTTAGCATCACTTTTAAGTTTATATATTTAAGACCTAGATGCATGAGATGGGACAACAGATGCAACAATGAAATTCACGATGTCACCAAATCAAGGTGTAACATGTGATGAATGCAAATGCATCAAATGCTCATAAGGAAAATTATCCCTAATAGGAAAGGACTCAACAGGTCCCTTAATCCTGCTCAAATGATCAACAACCAAGTTTTCTGCACCACTTCTATCCTTAATCTCAATATCAAACTCTTGAAGAAGAAGCATCTACCTTATCAATCTAGGTTTAGCATCAGGATTCTTCAATAGGTACTTCAAAGCTGCATGGTCAGTAAAGACAATGATATTGGAGCAAAGAATATAAGATCTGAATTTATCTAAAGCAAAAATAATAGCCAAAACCTCCTTCTCATTGGTGGTGTAGTTAACTTGGGTTTCATCTAAAGTGTGTGAAGCATAAGCAATGACATGGGATAGTTTATCAACTCTTTATGAAAACACAGCCCCAAGTGCGTAGTTAGAGGCATCACACATGGGCTCAAAGGGAAGCTCCAATCTAATTGTTGCATGATGGGAGAGGTAGTAAGTGTTTTCTCAACTCCTCAAATGCATTTTTTCAAGGCTGGTCAAGCACAAAGTCTACATCCTTTTGGAGAAGCTTTGACAATGGAAGTGCAATCTTGCCAAAATCCTGAATGAATCTCCTATGAAAACCTGAATGTCCAAGAAAAGAATGCACTTTCTGCATAGAAGCGGGGTAAGATAGAGAAGTAATAACATCAATCTTGGCCTTATCGACCTCAATACCTCTACTAGAGACTAAATGTCCCAAGATTATACCCTCATGTACCATAAAATGACATTTCTCAGAGTTAAGAACAAGATTAATCCCAATGCATCTGTCAGGAACTCTAGAGAGGCTACCCAAACATGCATTAAAAGAGGAACCAAAAATAGTGAAATCATCCATAAACACCTCCATGCAACTCTCTAATAAATCAGAAAAGATTCTCACTATGCACCTTTGGAAGCTGTCAGGTACATTGCATAGGCCAAATGGCATCTTGGTGTAGGCAAATGTGCCAAATGGACAAGTGAATGTGGTCTTGTGTTGGTCCTCCGGTGCAATGTAAATATGCATGTAACCTGAAAAACCATCAAGAAAGCAATAATGTGATTTACCTGCCAACCTCCCAAGAACATGGTCAATGAATGAGAGAGGGAAATGGTCCTTGCGAGTTGTCTGGTTAAGTCTCGTCTAGTCAATGCAAACTCACCAATTGTTGGCTACTCTAGTCAAGATCAACTCATTATCATGGTTCCTCACAACAGTGATGTCCAACTTCTTAGGGACAACTTGGGATAGATGATCCATGCAGCTAGTAACTTCATCACCTCCTTCTTTACCACATCAAGAATGGTAGGATTCAGCCTCCTCTATAGCTGCCTTACCAGCCTAGAATCATCCTCCAAGAGTATCCGAAGCATATGGAAGAATTTACTCTGGGAAGGTCAGCAAGCGTCCATCCAATGGGCTATTTGTGGCCTCTTAGAACGTGCAACAATTTCTCTTCATGCTCAAGCGACAGGTTGTTGGATATGATGATGACTAGGAGCTTCTGAGCATCATCTAAATAGGCATATTTAAGGTGCTTAGGAAATGGTTTCAGCTCCAAGGAAGGTGGTTGAATGGTGGACGGCAAGGGAAGGTTAGTGGCTGATGGAAGGGAGATAGGAGAGTCAAGACCTATACCTACAACACAATCAGAGTGAATTACAGAGGAAATCTCTACACAAATACTACACACAGCAGCAAAATCATCACATGTGCAGTTAAAAGAACCAAGATCAAAATCAAAAAATTCAAAAAGTAAATCTATACAAATATCTACACTAACTACTATAACATCAATGATGTCTACAAGGAAGAGAGAATGCTCCTCTGTAAGATGTCTCATGGCCTCGAAAATGTTAAAATGCACAACATCATCACCAAACTCCATGGAAAGAGTTCCTGCATGCATATCAATTTTTGTCCTGGTTGTCATGAAGAATGGTCTCCCTAGTATAAATGTGGAACCATGGCTGGAAGACTCATTCTCCATATTCAAAATGTAAAAACTATTGCAAAAATAAGATAATTAACTTGCACCAACACATCTTCAATAACTCCAAGTGGAAGCGCAACACTCCTGTTGGCTAGCTGAATGATGAAAACAATATGATACACCCAAATACCAAGAGGGGAGTGAATTGGTATAAACTTGACCTTTTAAAACTTTTACAAAATCAGAGTTGAAGGATCTTTATCACTTTGTAAAACCAATGAAACTTCAATTCAACCCAACCACTCAGTCCAAGAAATCTATGACAAGAATCTGCACTTGTTGATTAAGAAAGATATCACAATTGTCAAGAGATTAAGATAACAAGAAGAGATAGAGAGATCAACACAAAAACATATACTGGTTCACTTCTCAAGAGAAGCTACATCCAGTTCTTCTAATCAAACAAGATTAGAGTTCTACTAAATCAAATTATTCTTTACAATCCTTATTACAAGTGATAATCTTTATCCACACTAGATAAAGAACAAGAAACCTAAAATCCTATTAGATTCTTAACCACAAGATTTAGAGAACATTTTTCCAATCTTTCACCTAGAGAACTCTACTCTAGTTAAAGCTTTAAAGAACACCATTTTGATCTTAGTCTACAAACAATTCTAAAACAGATCACAACTCAAAAGAGTTCAAGAGATACCACCTGAGATCCACAATGGATGCAATGAATAAATGCACAATACCAGGCACTACAGGTTGATTGAAATCTTCTTAAAGATTCTTTTCTCTTGAAATCTTTATGCAAAACCTTTGCTCATCTTTTCTTTCACAATGTAGAAAGATTTCCTTTGCACAAAAAAAAATTGTATTTTACTAAGAAATTGCTTATCAGAGACTATTGAAAGCTTTGGGAGACTTGGGTATTTCGCAAATTCGAAAGATTAAATCTTAATAAAGTTTTAGACCCAACAACTTTAAATAAAAAACAGAATTTGACTACATGTAATCGATTAATATGAGTATGTAATCAACTATTTCACCTTATGTAATCGATTAATATGTCAAGTAATCGATTAAAATGTTCTTGAGCAGTTTTACAAAACTTTGATGAACAATGTAATCGATTAATCTCAAACGTGATCGATTAAAGTAGATAGACTCGGTTAAAAAATAAGCTTTAGTAATCGATTACAGAAGAGTGGTAATCAATTAAGACAGACATGTTTAATGTATTAAATGAACTATGTAATCGATTACACTTGGCTCGTAATCGATTAAAGTGTTCTATATGACTTTTCTGAAATATCCTTTGCTTATGTAATCGATTACAGAAACAGAGTAATCGATTAAAGCAAACATATTTGCTTTTTCAAAAACAAAGTCATGAGAGAATCATTCCACATGCATCATGTAATCATTCAACCTTTTCTTAAAACATGTATGCATGATTATGATTATGATTTATGCAATGCAAGGATCTCAGATTAAACCTCTTAAACAATCTTAACAAATTACAAACGTCTTCAATTGAATGGCATGTAAAAAGCTAAAATCTAAAAGCTTCTTCATCATCCTTGATCAGTTCTTCATCATTCTTGATCAGCTCGTCATCATCCTTGATCAGCTCCCCCTGTATCCAACAAATGACAACACCAGTGGGTTTCAAATCACAAAGATGTAGTGATCTATAAACTGATGTGGGCATGACATTAATTGAAGCTCAAAGGTCAAGCATGTAAAAGTGCAATCTCCAATGATGCAAGGGACAATGAAAGTGTCAGGATCTTTGCACTTTTGTGGCAAGGTGGATGATGGAATGGCAACAACAGTTTTTCTTGTGTAAGTGCAAAAACATTTCTGCCCATCTTCACTTGCTCATTTCCCTTTAGCTTCCGCTTGTGGGCACAAATCCTTCAAGAACTTTGCATATTTTGGAATATGTTTGATGGCATCCAAGAGGGGAATGTTGACTTCCACCCTCCTGAAAGTCTCAAGAAGATCATAATCAAGCTCCACTTTCTTTGTAGGAATGGATCTAGAAGGAAAAGGTAGAGGAATATATTTTGGTGCAGAATCTGTTTTTGCACCATCATCAATTTTGACACCAACATCTATTGAATTTGCATGGTGGCACTCACATTTTGTTGAAATTGAATGTTGTTGGTTGCCATTTGCTTCATCAACTCCCCCAAGGAAGGTCCAGAAATTCTCTACACAGGTGGTGCAAGTATAGGTGCATGCTGCTGGAATTGTTGTTGTTGTCTGAATAGGGGAGCTTGGTATTTGCTAGTGGATGGATGATATTACTACTGTCTAAATGGTTGTTGTTGTTGTGTTTGTTGACCAGGACCATACCTCAAGTTCGAATTATCTCTCCAACCAAGATTATAAGTGTTGGAGTAAGGATTATGTTGTTGAGGTCTGAATAGTTGTCCAGGTTGTATGACAGAAACTTCAGCAACCTGTTTTGTTTCTTGGAGATTGGGACATGTATTTGTTGGATAAGGTGCACAATAGATACCACACAACCTTGGTTGATTGGCTGCCATCACATTCTGTTGTTGACCATTAGCTAGATGTCACACAAGGGGTGTTAATTCTGTAAGTTTATTCTCTAACCTCTGGTTATCAGCAACCATAGAAACAGAAACTTCATTTGTAGCAGCCTTGGATGGTGCAGCAACTCTAGTACCAAATTGTTGATAATTGGCTTCCATATTAGGAATTAATTGTCTTGCAGCAAGAGGAGTCTTGTCCATTAAAGCGCCTCCACTGGTTGCATCTATTATACTCTAGTCCATTAACATCAATCTTTCATAAAAATACTGGATTAATAATTGCTCACTGATTTGATGGTGAGGACAAGTAGCACACATTTTATTGAATCTCTCCCAGTACTCATATAATGTCTCTCTAGCAAGGAAGAATTTCTCTAAAAATATTCTCTTCATATCTGTCCAGGTGTTGATAGGATCTGGTTGAAGGTATAATCAGTCCTTAGCCACATCATCCAGAGAGAAGGGAAATGCTTTCATCTTTACATAGTCCTCATGAATGTTATGTGGTCGCATGGTGGAACACACTACATGAAACTCCTTAAGATGCTTGTGTGGATCTTCACATACATTAGAATTGCTTGGATGAATCTTTCAAATTTAAATAATAACATTTATAAATGTACAAAATATAAAACAACTAGAATTAAGGGAAGTTTATAAGAAAACTATTGAAATCAAAAGACAAGTACTCTAGCATTATAATCCCGAAAATAACTAAAATGTGGTACTTATCATCATTGTGCATTTTGTTTATGTGTTTTTGCATTTCTTCAATTGTCTACAAGCTGTTTGTTGAAATCCCCCTATTGTTTATAAGTGGATTGAAGTCGGAACCAGATTGGATTGTATCTTTGAGTTGACCTAGTTTATTCTTCTATTGAGAATTAATCCTGGTTTATTTGTTTTTGAACGATTTAGCAATCATTATCACATACCTCTCTTCATTAAGGTGATCTTGAAGTTCATTAAGTTCTTTTAAATTTTTTCTAGAAACTTCAATTTCACCTTATCAAATGTGAAAGTCCTTCATTAGAGTATCTCATTCTTTGTAAACCTTTTTGTTTTCCAAACAAATCTCATTTTTCAAGGTTTCATAAGCTTCATTGTTTTGAGTAGTTTCTATCAAAGAACTAATATCTTTAGATTGATGAACTTCTTTTATTTCAATGTGATCTTTGGATAGTTTCTTAAACTCTTTACACAAGTCTTTGTAAGCTTTTGAAAGAACTGACGAATTTGAAAGTAGTTCATGATAAGTTTGTTTTAACGATATAGGGTCATTGAGATCCACTTCCAATTGTTCTGATTCTAATTCTTCATAAGTTGCATAAGCCATCAAACATGGGTTGGCTTCCTCTTCTCCTTCTTCATCAAAGGTGGTTTCGTCCAGGTCCTCCCAAGTGCTCATGAGACTTTTCTTTTCCTTGGACTTGTAATTCTTGTACTTATCCTTGGGCTTCTCCAATTCCGAACACTTTGAATTGAAGTGTTGAGGCTTCTTAAACTCATAGCATATTATGGAGCTATTTTCTCTGTCTTTCTTATCTTTGAACACCTTCTTGGAGGAGTTCTTCCATCTAGACCTACTCTTGTTCTTTCATATATTTCAAATCTTTCTCGAGATGAAAGCTAACACATCATCCTCATTAGATTCTTCATCAGAAGAGTTGTCCACACTTAGTGCTTTCAATGCACCTTTGGACGATGATCTGGATGAGGATTCCTTGGAGAATGGAACTTTTTTTGCTTTCTAAGTGCTAAGAACAAGGGATTTTTCCTTCTTGATTCCTTTATCTTGTTGAAGTTCTTGTTCATGGACATATAAGGTTTCAACAAGTTCTTCATGGGACATGGTATCAAGATTCTTTAGAGCTCTCAATGTTGTAACCTGTGGTCTCCACTTTCTAGATAGACTTCTCAAAATTTTGTCAATATGATCATAATTGCCAAAAGTCCTACTTAAAGATATTAGTTCATTTTATATGGTTTGGAAGTGTCCAAACATACATTGTATGTCTTCACCTTCCTCCATAGTAAATAACTCATCATTAAGCATGAGGAGAATCAGCTTGTTCCTCTTTTCCTATGACAACCCTTCATATGTTATGGCCAGTGTGTCTTACATTTGCTATGCACTTTTGAAGCTAGGAACCATGGTGTATTCCTCTTTAGAAAGAGCACACAATAGAGCATTTCTAACTTTGGAGTTAAGCATAAATATTTATTTTTGCTCTTCCATCCATTAGCTTATAAGGATCCCATTTAGCTTAGCAACATATGGAATATAGTTTCCATGTATGGAATCGAAGTGTGCAATCATCCTTTCCGGAATTAGTCATACTTGACTCCTTTGAACAATGGTGGTTTGTTGGTAGCATATCCTTCTTCCATTTATTTCTTTGACTGGATCTTTTCTTTTGCATTGTTAAATACTCAACCCAAGAGTTCAAGCTCTGATGCCAACTAAAATAATAGATATCACATTAGAAAATAGGTTTGAAATAACAATAATCACACTAGAAAGGGGTTGAATAGTGTGTTAATCAAGGATAATATTTTAAAAAAAAATTTAACAGAGATATAGACAAATTTTAATAAAGCCTAGTTATGACCGACTAATATAAAGTCTTTAAAACAACTTTTCAAGTAAATACTTGGTATGAAAAAAATGATAGAGAGTGCTAAGAGAATGCTTAATAAACCGTTAAGGAGAAAAGTAGAAATACTTGGTTTATACAAGTTCATTCAATCTAAGCTACATCAAGTTCTCCTTTACACAACAATAAATGGTTCCACTAGTCAAAACTTGATTACAAAACAAGTACTCTGACCTGCCTCTCTTGACTATACAAGTATTCTTAATACCACTTTTGGCACTGTCTTAGACTCCCCCTAAATCTAAGAAACCCAATTATTGTTTAACATTAAGCCACTCCTGTCTTTCACAAACAGTAGTTTGAATGAATACAAGTATTCAATAAAACTCAATGAGTGAATAAGCATTGAAGCTCAAATACAAGATAACTTTTCTTTGCAAAGGATTAACAAATGAAAACTGAAATTAATCGTGAAAAGATTTTAGTAGAGTTTTGCTTCAGAGATATTCTCGTTTTCTTGTAATGATTTCATCGTTCTTCTTTTTGGATAGAGATTGCCTTTTATATAGGTTGTCCTTCTTCCACGTGCACCATTGTGGACTCTCTTCTTCCATTTTAGACTTGATCATGTAATGTGTTGATAACCTCTAAAGTCTTCTTCCATCGCTTTATTCTTCCACTCTTTGGTATTTCCAACTTTTCCTTTCACATGTTCTTTTAGTCCAATTAAAGGACTCTTCCTCTTAGGTCTTTCTTGTAACGACCCGCCTCGTCGCTACAATATCACTACTCTAAACGTATAATTTCAATTTTTAATAAAAACTCTATCAATTTGATTATGAAAATGAGAGTAAATTTTTCACGATAATACACTTATCATACGTCGCACAAATACATAAATAAATAAATATACAGATATCTATAAATTGAACCACATATGTCATTCACATGTTAGAACTTACTTTAGTTTTTTTACATGTATTTAAGTCTGAAATTTACATGCCCAACCAAAAAGTATCTAAGGAACCAAATAAGAAAGAGTTAATAACAAAACACAACTCTCTCCAAAATGAATTCCAATGTTATCACGTCGGCTTGGCGGCTCCAAAAAAAGGATCTTTCTCCAATGTCACCTATTACTACTCACCTGCTCCCATGAACAAAAGTTTGCGATCATCATAGGTACCAACCACACGGTACAAAATTGCAATGATGAGTTTATTATACAAAATCAACAAGTTCCAGACAACAATAATTAGAAAGAAACAGCAATAACAACCACAATCATTCTCAGTAATCAATCAGTTCAATACACACTCAACAAACTAGTCATCTACTTTTTTCACCATTCAAATCAATTATGCTCAAAATGATGCATGCACCTGACTCCACTCTCACCAAGCAATGTGGTATCATTCTCATGGAAATAGTCTCTCTTAGGAAAATAATCAGTAGTTTATCAAGGTCACCCTATCATGCACTGGTCATTCCCCCCCCCCCCCCGCCCCTCATGGTGATCAGCTAGAGTTTCAAGGGAATTTCAAACCGAGTGACATGCCCCTTAGTACCCGCATTTTTAGCCCATAAAAAAACCACAAGTACACACTGCCTTCATTTTATTTCCATGCAATTATGAAGTATGAAACATGGGCATCAACAATGCACTGACCGTGGATAGAGACCAACCCTTCCTCGCAAGGATATCCAATAAGTCATGCACCCCCTCATGTACATACACAACATACAAATATGGGTTCATCAATGCACTGACCGTGGATAGGGACCAACCCTTGCAAGGATATCCAACAGGTCACTACACCTCACATGTACAACGTACATCCATTATGATGAAATCATCAAGATCAACCTCATCTCTCATCTATGTCATCATCAACATCAATAACACCTCAATATCATCAACAAAGTCAAGATCATTTCATTTTAATATCATCAACAACATCAACATCATTTCATTTCAACATCATCATCATAAATATCAATATCATTTCATATTAATATAATCATCAACATAATCTCATTTCAATATCATCATCAACATCACAAATCTCATTCATTCATAATCCATATTACCATGAGACTGGTATTTTAGGAAAATTCTAAATTAAAGAGGAGAACTACAATATAGAAAACAAACTTTTATGCCCATTTAAAAATTTAATAAAGAATTAAATAGGAGAAGACATTATAAAATTTTGAGTAGAGTCTCCTCTGTAATTAAGATTTTTCCCAAAAATTCAATCATTACAACAATAACATCATTCACAGTTTTATCTATCAATAACAAATTCATTGCATCCCATTAGTTAAAAACACGGTTTTTCTTGAAAACGAGCACACAACAAGAACAAACATAAATCAATAATAAATATATCACATCCCATTAGTTTAAAAATAGTATTTCTTGAAAATTAGCACACAACAGAGACAAACATACATCTCCATAATTGGGTTCCCTGACCCCCGACCATGGTATCAAAAATTGTAACCAAACAATAAACTTCCCTTACCTATCTATAAATTCTCCCATTAGCTCCTCACGGTGTTGTTTTGAGATCTATCAAGTTTGGGTGCTTTAGCCTAAATGCAGATCTCTATATACCAAATTGAATACAATTTAGTATAGATTTCAAAGAGAATGTTAATATTAACATTTAGGGTCAAATACCCACTCAAATTTAAAAAGGATTAAAATGGTATTTTGAAAGTCCACATCAAAAGGGTCTCATTTTGAAATTCCAATCACACCAATGCGACCGGAGCTCAACGAAGGTCACAAAAATGACATCAATACTATAAAAAGGAAACATTTACAACCTTTTCAAAGGAAGTGTAAAAATACCCAATAACAGTATCAAATCACAAGAGATATCAAGACAGGCGTCAAACTAGCTAGGGGAAGGTAAGGAAATCATGATTAACTCGAAGAAACCAAGAAAAGAGAATTGGAGGCTTTGTTCTCTACCGAATCTTTGAGTTAAGTTTTAAAGATTCTGCTTCGATTAAAGTGTTCCTCTCCTGCGGTGGTTCGACGACAAGAAACGACGGTTTGTGGCGGTCACCGGTGGCTGTGGGTGGTGGAGGAGGATGTGGGTGGCTGTTTGGGGAAAAAGAAGACCAATTTTTTGTGCTTTTGACGCTGCTGTGCGAATTTATAACCGACTTGATACACCCAGGCGAATTTGGCTCGCCTGGGCGAGCTAACCCAATTTTTGAAATTTCATTGCTTCTATGAAAAGTTAATATCTCATGCTTGAGATATTATTTCACAAATCCCAACTGTAAAACATTGCATGTGTGGGTTAGGAGCATACCTTTAAAATTTTAAGGCGATCAAACGGTTAACCAATCCAGAATTCTAATTTTACCAAAACAGGTTTTGGGTCAAACTTGGAATCACTCTTTTTCAACGTAGCTCAAACAACTCCACATAGCTTAATATTCACACCAAACAATTTGCACAAAGATAATTTACACAACAATTCAACTAATCTAAACTAATCAAATAATCAAATATTACAAGAAATACATCAAACATATATTTTCAGTTTCGAAATTTCAAGGCGTTACATTTCTTTATTTTCTTGAGGTCTTCCTTGATCTCTATCAACCATTATGGGCGACAAATCTATTTCTATAAATATTTAACATAACTTCATCCCATAGAGTCAATTTTTTTTCTTTTAAGTCCTATAGAATTATTTTTACTAATAAATCATATAGTTAAATAATTTCATCAATATATTTTAATAATATTTATAATATAGATATGAAGTTGAATTTTTATTCTAAACCTTAATTTTAATTTAATTAGCTAATATATTTATTATAGAATAATAATTTGACTCTATGTTTGATTATTTCATTATTAAAATTTTGTTGATTAATATTTTATATAATGATATTAAATTTTTTGTTACATTAATGTATAATAAAATAATTAAATATATATAAAATCTTTTCATTTTAAAATAGTTTAAATTACTTCTTTAATAATATGATAGATTAAATTAATTTTAGTTTTTTAATGTAAAGAGTGAAGACACCCTATTTAGTACAATTTTATCCTT
>PYAF01005962.1:48660-65588 GCA_007407185.1 Glycine tomentella
AATGCTCGAATTCAACACAAAGCTTGAAACACCCCACACTGAAGCCCTTTGTGTCCACTTTGATTTAGTATTATTCAGGTTGATTCTATCTGTCATCATCACAGGCGTTTTCCCATCCTATAATCCAATAATTGTTCCTAAGCAGACAAGTATTCGTAATGGTCCTGTTCAATGTAACCAGCTTGCTATTAGCAGAGATAATCAATGAACTCAACTTTCAACTGGTATCTGAATAGGTCTCTAATGTCAAGGAAACAGCTGACATAAACAATTGCTATCTGAATAGGTCTCTAATGTCAACGAAACAGCTGACAAAACGGAAGTGGCCAGGAAGCAAAGTGAAGAGAGAAAAGCAAAGAAAATTGCAGCTAAGGAAGTGCTTGCCAAGGCAAAACTTGAATTGGAAAACTAATTACTCAATATTAGTGAAGTCTATGTAATACCCCTAAGTCTGTAACCGAAGACCTTAACCCTAATCACAATATCAAGCCTAAACCCTAAACAGGAATCCATAAACCGTAAACATAACGTTCATTTGTAATAAAAACAATAAAGTAAAACAACATATTCAACGCACATTTTTCATTCAATCTGCATGTCCGGTTTGCTAAAAATGGCTAAAATTTCAATTGGACAAAAACATTTCCAGTAGTTCGATTCTGCTATGATCTTGAACACGTCTTCGTCGCTTGTCAACTCTTTTATGTGATATTCGATTGTGGTGGTCGAATATTGTGCATGGCGTGGCTGTCGAAAAAACAATTTTCTCACCACCTGTGACATATGAATCCCATCAGGGGGAAATCCAACCTGCACAACTCCCTTAATGACAGCCTTTAGTCTTTCCATGGTGCATGCAGAAGGAATTTGAAATCGTATTGGGTTTGTTCCAGTAAAGGCATAACCCACACAACTGGCTCTTCGGGGTATGTTCCACTTTCCGTTGTAATATAGCATTGCATCATGCGTTGGAACATTAAGGATTGAAGTAGGTTGCGTATGCCATCGGGTGTTCTGTGGATGGCGCATAAAATTTCAATTGGGCCAGCACTCGACATATTGTCACTGCACCTTAACATTCTGCAAACATCATCATCATTTGTGAGTGCCATAGAAGTAAAAAAATAGTGTTGACCTGCATGCATCGATGGTTGTCGATAGTAGATGCTGTCAACAACATGGTCATCATGAAGAACAAGGGTTTGCTGCATCCTACTCTTTAGGGTTTGAAACGAACAGTCATCAGAAACTTGCATTGGAATTGGAGTTGCACATTGGAAAGAAACCCCTGTTTCGTCGTGCTTCGTTGATCCATTCGGATAAATGAACGCTAATTTTGAATTACCAATGTTCTGACTGTTGGTTTCTCCTAAGAATGCCATTGTATGCACATTGAATTTTGAGTGCCGAGCATGCAACTTATATAGGCCTCAATGGCGCCCAACTTGGGCGTGTTCAGTCACACCGAAGTTGGGTGTGTTGAATGACGGCCTATTTGTTAGGCGTGTTCAGTCACGCCCAAGTTGGGCGTGTTGAATGATGGCCTATTTGTTACGCGTGTTCAGTCACGCCCAGGTTGGGCGTGTTGAATGACGCCTATTTGTTAGGCGTGTTCAGTCACGCCCAAGTTGGGCGTGTTGAATGACACCTATTTGTTAGGCGTGTTCAGTTAAACCCCAAGTTGGGCGTGTTGAATGAAGCCCAAACTTGGACGTCTTCAATGACATCCAAGTTGTGCGTATGATGTAAGACCTTGTTTGACAGCGTGCATTGAACATATTGTTACATTATCAGACAACCAAAAAATCAAAGATGATTAGTATTAAAACGTTATAAACAAAAAGTTAATACAAAACTAATATAACATATCAAATAACGTTGTACATTAACAAATGGGAGCAAAAAAAAATACAACCATTCAGAAAATCATGAAGTCCCCCCACGACTAGGACATACTCTCCGGTTGTGTCCAACTTGCTTACAAATGCCACACCTCATACGTCTCTGGGATGTTTCCACTTCATCCATCTCGTTACGTATTCTGGTGGACCTTGGACGACCTTTGGCACGCAGCATTGATTTGTCAGGTATGATGACTGGACCTTCACCCGGTGGAATGGCCCGTTCATTACCTATTGGCTGCCATGGCGCTGAATATGCCTGCACCAACGTTCTTACAAGGAAGACGTCATCCACGTACTGAAAAGGATTTTGGCGCACATGTAAAGCAGCAGCTGCGGCATGACTGCATGGGTATTTGAATGCCTTGAACTTCCCACACTAACAAACCCGATCGGCAAGGGACACTGAATATGACTTGTCGCACCCATCATCCACCCGAAATAACGTTCGAGTAACGTTATATTTGCGTACATGGTGCCCTGAATCCAGGGACTGATTACGCCTCATTGCTTCAACCACATTTTTGCAATATCGTTGTGAATTCTGAAGCTGTTCGGCAGCCGCCTCACCTCTATCTACAAAATACTGAACCAGTCGAGTGTATGTGTGTTTGACAAGAGCTGTGATAGGCATGTTCCTGGCTCCCTTCAACACCTTGTTCTCTGATTCAGCCAAGTTTGTTGTCATGTGGTCGTATCTTCTCCCCTCCACATCATATGCACGTGTCCATTTCTCCTTGGGGATGGAATCGATCCATTCTGCAACCTCAGCACTGGTCTCACGAAATCGTGCAAATGCGATGTCAAACTCGACCATAGAGGGTGTATAACCTGCAACATCAAAAAATACATCAACATAATTTTTTTTACAAATTTTTCTAAACCAAAAGTATGATAAATATCAACGTTTTCAGTCACCTAAATTCATGAGGGCCTTCTTCAGTCTTGCATCCTTGAATCTTTGATTAAAATTGCTGACAATGTGTCGCAGGCAAAACACATGATGCGCAAAAGGTGGTTGCCAACCAGGATGACTTTCAACAGCAGATATAATGCTCCGGTGGCGATCTGAAATGAGGCATATATTTTGCATGCGAGTAACGTGGAAGCGAATGTTAGAAAGGAAGTAATTCCAAGCTTCCAGCGTCTCCCCCTCAACAATGGCAAATGCCAAAGGCACACATTCATTATTCCCATCTTGAGTTGTGGCAACCAACAATTTTCCTTTATACTTGCCATATAAATGAGTCCCATCAACTTGAATGATGGGTTTGCAATGGTTAAATGCCTCACAACACTGTCCAAAAAATGCAATGAAACACGCGCTTTGCCCGTACCAGTCGATTTGCAACGAAGTAATCATTTGTCTGAATATCAAAATAAGAACCTGGTGCAAAACGAAGCATGTAGTTACACCACCTGGGCAAGAATGCATAAGATTCTACCCAGTCCCCATAAACCATTGCCATTGCTTTCTGCTTCGCATACCAGGCCTTTCGATAAGAAACTTTAAATCCATATGTGTTGGTAATCCTCTCCTGAACCAATGAGATTGACATTGATGGTTCCTCCTTAATCATTCCTAAAAAAAACAAAAGTAACAATCACATCAATAACATGCTTTGACAACAAATAAGTTTTCTAAATGCATAACAATGAATTAAAACATACCAACAACCAGTGCAGCAATTACGTCAGAATCAAGCTGTCTGTGACCCTGTGAAATATGATCATTCAAGCAATTGTGTTTTCCACCCCATTTTGAAACAACCCATTTCTCACGGAAAACTGGTTTAATAACCCTAACCCTCCAAGGGCAACCATCAGTATGCGCAACACACTTCATGGAAAACTTGTCAGGCTTGCTCTCAACCACAATTGCTTCTTGATGCTCCTTCATCAAGTTATGCTTCACTACTATTTGTGCTTCTTTTTTCGAGTCAAATTCTTGTTTGACAAACAAATCATCCCCTAGTTGCCATAGACCCTGCACTGATCCTGAACCCGAACCAGAACCGCTAAAAGAGTCTTGTTCGGGTGGGTAACTCCAATCAATATATGTATAATGCGGAATTCCTTGCCAAAAAGGAATCGCCTCAGCAGCTGCACATTCAACGTCAGTTTAATTAACGATATCAACTCAAAAGCACGACCAACCCTAAACCCTAACCCTAAACACCATGTATGCCTGCCGACACAACCCTAAACCCCAACCAAACCCTAAACCCCTGCCAAACCCTAAACCCCAACCAAACCCTCACCCCCAACCAAACCATAAACCCTAAACCCCAACCAAACCCTAAACTAAACACAAAGCACTAAACCCCACCAAAACCCTAACCTCAACACAAAGCCCTAAACCCCACCCAAACCCTAAACTCAACACAAAGCCTTAAACCCCAACCAAACTGTCCATAACCCTAACTATTTAACCTAAACAATAAAGCACAAACACAATATAAAACAAAATTCTACCATCCTAATTCATTTAGTCAACAAACTTAACTAACAAAATAACATCATTTGATGCACATTCAAAAACATATTAATATCCAATATAAAACAAATTAAATGACAAACCATTATAATTCACATCTTCAGCTAATTTACCTTGTTCTGGTTGACTTGAACCACCCTCCGCATGATCACGAGTTTGAGATGGCGCCACATTAACATCTTCCTAATGCACACCAGCATCCTCATCCTCGTCTGACGCACTAGCATCCTCCTCAAGAAGCCGATCTTCCATTGCGATATTTTCATCATCGTCATCCTCTTCATCTTCATCCATGACCCAAGTTGGGTCATGTGAATCCTCCTCAGACACGTTGACCTCTCCGCCAACATACGATGGTCCTCCAGCAACATATGATGATGTATGATGTGGAACTGCCTGGATGGGTAAAACAACATCATCAACTTCTGTAATATCCATGTACAACTCCAAAAAATCTTTCCTTCCTTGGTTGCAAAATTCATCTAGTACCAACTCCACGTCTTCATCATCCATTATTTGAATCCCCATGAACTTCTCGTGTTGCCATAATCTTTCCGTCAGTAAAGTGATTGACTGGTTGCTATTCAGACGTAATTTTTGCCATATCTTTTCATGCAATTCAGTAAGGGTTGATGTACGTCTCACAGTGGTTCGTCGTGTTTCCCCTTCAAAAACGACACCCTGTTGACCTTGATATTTTCTTCCATTCCAATATAAGACAATGCGAACAGAATTACCACTTGAACTCATCTTTCTCGTCACTCACAACACCTTCAAAAATCTCTGAAAAAACGAAAATACACCAAAATATGAGGCAGTTTAGCAGAGACAGAGAACACTGCAAGCCAATATATGAAGGAAATGGGGTGGGGGGGCCTATTTATAGAAATGGGGCATGTGTAACATGCCTGGATTAGGCATGTTACACAGCCCCATTTCTGTAAATATTTTACAGACAACCCATTTTTGGTAAATATTTAATAAAAAAAATATTATTTTGGTTCTTTTGCCAAATTTTGAATAAAATGTAACACCATTTATTCCAAACAATCTACATTAAGTAGATCCAGACAATGAATGAACTTGCTTTGAGGAACATGCTTTTTGACCATATTAGTTGGATTCTCCTTTGTATCAACTTTTTGTATTGCAATCCTCTTCTCAGTGCAGATGAAGTGGTATCTGATATCAATATGTTGAGTCCTCTTATGATGGACTTGATCGTTGGTTAAACAAATTGCACTTAGACTGTCACATAAAAGGATAGCCTTATCTTGTGGAAACCCAGGTTGCTAATAAGACCTTTCAGCAAGATACCTTCCTTTGTAGCTATTGCCAAAGCCATGTACTCTGCTTCTGTGGTGGACAATGCAATTGTGGGCTAAAGTATAGCTTTCCAACTAACAAGAGAATAGCCAATTGTGAATGCATACCCTGTCATATATCATATTGCATCCAAATCTATAGCGTAGTCAAAATCTAAATATCTAACAAGGGCACAAGATGTGTCACCTTGATAAACTAGTCCAATATCTGTTGTACCCTTAATGTACTTCTCTAAAAAAAAGGATTGGAAACATTTGTCCAAAATCTATGAATCAAACATCGAGTAACCTTGGTTGAACACCCTTAAAGCAATGGGCAAACCAAGGCAACTAATAAGGTAATAATCAGAAAGCTAAAGAAATGAGTTGGAGAAGCCAAAGACAGTTGCACTCCACAATTGACAATGAGTAAGACCCCCTTTAGACTCATACAAATATAATGCTATGATACTAGTGGAAGTAGGAGAACTCTCTTTTCATGGAGAAGTGGAACGAGTAAATGCTCAAACACTCAACCTAGCCAAAGAGACCCTCAACGACATCAATATTAGAGTTTAAACATACTAAAGAAGGGCCAAGAAAAGACATAATCGAGGAAAACTTGCTGCAAACTAGGAAGGCCCTTTTAGAGTAACTGAATCACTAAAAAATGGAGCATATTGACTAAGATACTTATTTATCATTAAAATAAAATTTAATTATTTAAAAGACCATGTTTATAAAATTGTAAAAATAAGTATTTCTAGCCCTTTTGAAACAAGAAAATGGGTAAGGAAAACATTTTTTTTCTTTCTTAAATATGATTTTAGTTTATATAAGTGTGTATTTTTTAATTATGGTTCCTAAAAGTTTATTTTTTATTTTTAGTCACTATAAATTCATGTTTTTCAATTTTGATTTTTTATAATTTTTTCTGTTCATTTTTAGTGTTGTAAATTTGCATCCTTCCAATTTCTTAAAACACCAATTCATAGGAACTAAATAAAAAATTGTAATCTAATATAGCATAAATTGAAAAAACTTAAATTTATAATGACTAAAAATAAAAAAATGACAGTACCAAATTTAAGAAAATGCAAACGTACAACTAAAATTCAACATAAAAACTTACAAGGAGCAAAATTTGAAGAACGTGAACTTAGATAGACCAAATTCATACTTAGTTTTTTTTTTTTTTCTTTTAACTTTTGTAAGAAAGAAAATAGTGTTTTTTTTCTTCTTTGTTTTTCCCTTTCTTGAGATTTCTTTTCCAAGTTCAGTTCAGATCTTTTGGACAAGTCTAACTCGTAGTGGGGTTAACGGGACAACAGAGGCAGAGCAAGAGAGAGTGTTTCGGAGAAAATGAACACTGTCCTTTCGTTTCATACGTTGTCCAAAACCTCTGTCTCTTTTTGTCCCTTATTTTTCAATTTCGCTGTTCCTTCTTCCAAATCCAGTCACATTGAACTTCCCCGCAAAAGGGTTTCTCAAAACACTGGACTTCGCTGCAACTGTAGCATCTGGCCAGGTGGCCCTGACTCTGGTACACTATTGTTTTTCTTCTTTCTCTCTCTCTATTTTGCTACTAGTAATGTTGATGGTGTGTTCTTCAATGATGTGTCCTAACATCAATTTCTGGGGTTCATGGGTTGCTGTTGTCTAAAAAAATTTCATCCCTAGTGCTGTTTCCACTAGCATCTATTGTTACAATTTTTTTTCTTCCTTTTATTTCACAAATGCTGAAGGTTTTTTAATTGAGGATTGGATTCATGGGGACTAGGAAATTAAATGAATGTTCATTACTTACATTGTGTTTGTTTGTGTTTTTGCTTTCTAACTTTTAAAAATCATTTCATGAAACCGTTTTCATAAACTAATTTTTAGATAGTAGGAGAGGGGGAAGAAGATGAAATGTAAGTATAAACAGGAGTATCAGAAAACTGAAAGTAGAAAACCAAAACATGTTTTGGTATTTTTTACTGTAAAAACTGAAAGAAACGTATTACTTTTGAAAATAGCTTTCAAAAACTACTTCTTTATTGAATGGGTTTTTTTTTTTTTCTTCTTATTTTTAAAAAATAGAACAGAATTTGAAAAACCGGAAACAGGCAGACCCTTTCGAACAATCTCTCTAACACACTCTTTCTAACACTCACTCTGTTATTGATTGAAATTCACTGAAGCTACTAAATTAGGAGAGAATAATTAAATGAGTTGTGAATCCTTCCAAAATTTGGGATTTCTAATAAATTTCAGCCAATTGTAGAGAGTGTGTTTAAAAGAGTGTGTCAGATGGTGTGTTGCTAGCATTTCTCCTTTTCTAATGGTAATGTTTCTCTTAGTAAATTGGGTTAATGATAATCCATTCTTAAGGATTTACTTTTTCAATTTGTAGTTTATGTTATTTACCGGTGAACAAGTAGTTTTCAGAATATAAATTAGTCCACTTAAAGTTCTCTATTTTAAAGGTGATTTTATTATATTTTCTTTTTCTAGTAAATAAGTAACTGAATCTTGCAGGTGATAGTGATAGCAGCAACAGAAGTGTCCTGGATGCATTTTTCTTGGGAAAAGCTGTAGCTGAAGCTCTAAATGAGCGCATTGAATCAACAGTTGGTGAGATTTTGAGCACCGTTGGAAGATTGCAAGCTGAACAGCAAAAGCAAGTGCAGGATTTTCAGGTATGGAGCAGTTTAAACTGGCATTATCTTGTGCTAGATAAATAATAGGGTTAATTAGTCCCTGAACTTTTTCGGGTTGTTACTTTTAGTCCCTGAACAAAATTTTGACTGGTTTTAGTCCCTAAACTTCTATTTGGTTAATGTTTTTAGTCCTTGCCGTCAAACAACACCATTAAATGGTGACATGACGTTAATGTTATTGTTATTTATTACATTTAGTGGCGGTTAAAAATCTACAAATTGCGTTGCTAAGATGTAGTAAACAATTTTTGGTGGCTGAAAAATGCCAGAAATTGCTTTTGCCTTTTTTGATTTCCCCCTTTCCTCCATCCAATAATGCAAGTTCAGATCAATATAAAACTCAGATCCAAAATCAAAATCAGAATAAGTAGAGACACAAATTCATGTCAAAATCAAACACAAACCCAGCACAACCACCCCAACCCTAAATCCAAACTGAAAACCTGGAGGCAGCGGTGTGTGCCTATCATTTCGGTGACCCAGTGCTACACTACTCACTTCATTTTGGTGACCCTCCGAGATTGGTTCGTAAAGGTGGGGTTGGGGCTTGGTATATTGGGTGTGTCGCCAGTTTGTGTACATTGTGAGGAGTGAGACGTGTAAGCACACCTACGAAACCCCAAAGAATCATCTAGTTTCCAAAACCCAATTCTGAAATTGAGTTTTTCCCAAATCTCTGAGAGCACCCTTGTGTTTGCGGGGAAAAGGTGGGTTGATCCCTTGCAGCAGCATGTGTCTGCAACCCTCCAAATTTTTGTCACGATATGAGAAAAAGAGCATGCATCTGCATCCCTCTTAATATTTTAAATGAAGCTTATAATGTTTAAAAAAAGATTGATAGGAATACCAGAATAAGGAAAAGAGCATTGCAATTTTAAATAATATGTTTATTTTTTAATTGATGATATGTGTTGGTCAGTGGTTATAAAAGGAGTAAAATAGGAAAAGGAAAAATCAGTTTTTGGCAGCTTTTTAACTGCTAGAAGTTATTTAATACATTTTCAACATTTTAGCAAGGCAATTTTTAGCAGTTTTGAGCCCCCACAAAATTAACTGCCACTAATGTAACTCCACATCATAATTTAACAGTGCTATTTGATGGCAGGGACTAAAAACATTAACGGAATAAAAGTTTAGGGACTAAGATCAGTCAAAATTTTGTTGGGACTAAAAGTAAAAACCTGAAAAAATTCAGGGACTAAAAACATAATTAACCCTAAATAATATGTTGTCTTGTGATTTACTTCATGACTACATAAACAATATATTGTTGCCTATTATTTTTCGTCTAAGTCTATGATAGAACTGGATCGGACAAAAGATGAAAAAAGGAACTTTTATTGCTTAATTGGAGAAATATCTCCTGCAGTATAGCGATTTCGAGGTCACACCATCCACAACTACCTTCCAGGTGCCTTTTCCTCAGCTATGCCCCTCTATTTATAACTTCTGCTCTCATCCAGTTAGTTATCACTAACTAACAATTATTCATACTAACTGAATTAACAACTAATTGCTAACTACACCCTTCTTTTATAATACTGTCCCCACCTCCTACTCCTATCAATGCCCTCCCCTTCAAGACAAGGTCCAGATCAGGAAAAGCCTTCTTCATCTTGTCAGCCAACTCCCAACTGTTCTCATGATGGGGTAGGTCCTTCCATTTGATAAGGACCTCCTGCTTCCTAGATTTTGTCACCTTCTGCTGCATAATCCTTTCTGGTTGCATTTGAAACTCCCCATTTTCCCTCAAATTTGCTGGTAGAGGCTGAGGAGAACATGTAGCCTTAATTGATTTCTTGAGCAAAGAAACATGAAAAACAGGGTGTATCATACTGCTCTCAGGCAGTTCCAGTTTGTAAGCCACCTCTCCTACCCTTTGGATGATTTTATATGGTCCATAAAATCTTGGACTCAATTTCTCATTAGGCTTTCTGGCCAAGGATCTCATTCTATAGGGCTGCAGCTTTAGGAACACCCAATCCCCCACTTGTAAAACTACCTCCTTTCTATGCTTATTTGCATATTTTCTCATCTGATCTTGTGCTTTCAGTAAATTCATCCTTAACTCCCGCAGCAACTCATCTCTATCTTTACTCAATTGGTTCACTTCCTCCAATTTAGAAGGGATATCAGCTCCCTTGATTAATAGTGGAGGCTCCTGCCCATACAAGGCCTTGAAAGGAGACATCTTAGCAGAAATGTTGTAATTGGAATTGAACCAAAACTCAGCCCAAGCTAATTGATCAGGCCATTGTTTTGGTTTGGTAACTGTCAAACATCTCAAATAAACATCCAAGTACCTATTAACTACTTCTGTCTGTCCATCTGTTTGTGGATGATAGGCAATACTCATATTTAATTGAGTCCCTGCCTTTCTAAATAGCTCCTTCCAGAATATGCTCATGAATAACCTGTCCCTATCATAAATTATTGAAGCAGGAAATCCTTGTAACTTGACCACCTCCTTTATGAATAATTCAGCCACATCCTTAGCTGAATAAGGATGATTCAATGCGAAAAAATGAGCATATTTAGTCAATCTATCCACCACTACCATGATAGTGTCTTTTCCTTGAGCTTTTGGCAAACCCCCAATGACATTACAAAGGAGATTTCTTTGGGGTGGCAATGCTGACCAGCAAAAGATTGCATGGGTTAGCTGGGGTGAGGTGTGCAATCCAAAAGCGAAAGGCGGTTTGGGGGTAAAGGACCTCTTGTCGTTCAACTATGCCTTGCTTGGGAAATGAAGGTGGAACTTGTTTCACTGCCATGAGGAACTGTGGGCTCAAGTCTTGGAATCTAAGTATGGAGGGTGGAGGGGTCTAGATGCTACGACAACATCTGACCGTGCTTCTGTTTGGTGGAGGGATCTATGCAACATTTGCCAGTCCAATGATGTTGAGGGGTGGTTCAATAAGGGTGTAATCTGGAGTGTTGGCTGTGGATCTAGGGTATTGTTCTGGGATGATGGGTGGTTGGAAGATGGTGTGCCTTTGCGGAGGAAATTCCCTAGACTCTACCAGATATCCCAACAACAACAACACTTCGTACAACATATGGGGTCACAATCATTAGCAGGTTGGGAGTGGAGGTTTGAATGGAGAAGGAGCTTTATGGAGGGAGAAGTGGAAGCAACAATCAACTTCTTAGATGCTATTCAGGTTGTGTCAATTCGCGCCCAACAAAAGGACCTGTGGAGGTGGAAGGGGGATCCGACTGGTAAGTACACGGTGGGCAGTGCTTACAACATGATATACAGCGTGCTGGATACGCAGGCCAATGTGGAAGTGTACACTGACCTTTGGAAGCTAAATGTCCCAATTAAAGTCTTATGTTTTGCCTGGAGGCTTTTCAGAGATAGGCTGCCTACCAAGAGGAACCTTATGAGAAGGAATGTAAATATGAATGATGACAGCTGCCCTTTCGGTAGCTGTTCTGCCGAAGAAGCTTCACATGTGTTTTTTAGCTGTCCTAAAGTTATGCGGCTTTGGTGGGAGTCAATGGAATGGATTAAGGTGCAAGGGGTATCCTCGATCAAGCCTGTTGACCACTTTCTCCAGCATTCATACTGCAGCTTTAATGGTCTTAGAACTCAAAGGTGGAAGATATGGTGGCTGGCTTTAACTTGGAGTATTTGGTTTCACCGTAATAGGATTGTCTTTCATAACGACAGCTTTAACGGATCTAAACTACTGGAGGACTCACTTTTCTTTTGCTGGTCTTGGCTAGTTAACTTGGAGAAGGGATTCAATATTCCTTTCTACCATTGGTCTAGCCATATTAGAGAAGGTTTTTTGTCTGTTAGGGGGCCCTAGTGTCTGTTTTGGGCTGGATGTGTGTATGTCTTGAGTCTGATCTGGCTTTTCTCAGCCGTGGATAGTTATGGTTTTCAGGGGAGGGTTTGTTTTGTTTTTTCTCTTTTTCCTAGCTCTTGGCCAGAACTCTGTTGGCTTTGTCTTCTGTGACCTAAGCCACCTTGGTTCTGCTTTTGGTTTTGCTAGGCTGTATACCTTGCAGTACTACTTGTACTGTGTCTTTTATTTATATATATCTTTGCAGATAAAAAAATATATATATCAGACCATACCTTAGTTGGAATAGACAATGGCTGAATCAATCCTGCTGGAACCAGAGTGTTAGCTTTATTCTTCTGACAAACTTCACATCCAGCTTTATACTCCTTATGACCTTCTTCATTCCATGCCAAAAGACCACACTAGCCACCCTTTTAAATTCTAAAGAAGCCAGAATGTCCTCCCATAGGAGAATCATGCAATTCCTTTAACAGTAAAGGAATTCTAGAAGAATTTCTGGACAATACCAACCTGTCCTTATAATACAACTTGCCGACCTTAATTCTAGGTTATTAGGATCTGCTTCTACTCCCTTCCCTGAAATTAAATGTCCCAAATACTCCTAGGATTGCTGACCAAAAGTGCATTTCTTTCTGTTTACATGCAACTTTTGTTGTTGTAGTACTTGCAACACTGCCCTTAAATGCTTCTTGTGCTCCTCCAAATTAGGACTGTACACCAAGATATCATCAAAGAAAACCAACACAAACTTCCTTAGAAAAGGTCTAAGCACTTCATTCATCAGGGCTTGGAAGGTTGAAGGAGCATTAGTCAACCCAACACTAAAGGCATAACTAAGAACTCATTGTGACCTTTATGGGTTCTAAAAGCTGTTTTGTGCACATCTTCAGCTTTCATCCTAATTTGATGATAACCAGCCCTCATATCCAATTTAGAAAACCATTCATCCCCTCCAATCTCATCCAACAACTCTTCTATGATTGGAATTGGGAATTTATCTGGAACAATAATTGAGAACTCCAAGATCCTTCAATGCAAACTGGTCAACTAAACACTGCTTCAAAAAAGAGCTTATCTCCTCATAATCATTTCCTGTGACAATTATTTCATCAACATAAACAATGAGAATAGCAATTTTGCCACCGTTAGAGTGTTTATAAAATAGAGTGTGATCAGTCTGAGCTTGTAGGAATCCTCTTCCCTTCACAGCTTGAGTAAACTTCTCAAATCACTCTCTAGGGGATTGTTTAAGCCCATAGAGAGACTTCTTCAACTTGCATACTAAACCGTCTCCGTTTTCAAAACCAGGTGGTAGATCCATATAAACTTCTTCATGTAAATCACCATTCAAGAAGACATTCTTTACATCTAATTGTTGCAAGGGCCACTCAAGGTTGGCAGCAAATGATAATAGAACTCGGATAGTGTTAAGTTTGGCAACTGGGGCAAATGTCTCTTGATAGTCTATCCCATGAGTCTGAGTGAATCCCTTAGCAACCAATCTTGCCTTATACTTGTTGATGCTATTATCTGCATTAAATTTTATTGTGAACACCCACTTGCAACCTACTGTTTTCTTTCCTCTAGGTAATGCTATAGATTCCCAAGTTTCATTTTTTTAAGTGCATCCATTTCTTCAAAGACCGCATTCCTCCATTTTGGGTCATCAAGTGTTTCTTGGATTTTTTTGGTATTTTTGTATTGTCTAAAATAGTGTTAAAAACACGAAAAGTTGGGGATAACTTTTCATACGAGACATGATGAGAAATAGGGTGAGCAGTACAAGAGCTAATACCTTTCGAAGAGCAATAGGCACATTTAGGTCGGTTGCATCAGTGCATTTAGGTATTGGGTTGTTGGAACTAGGACTCGAGTTAGAATCCTGGCAGTCTAGAGGCTCCTGAGGTGTTTTTCGTCTGCTGTAAATTTTTCCCCATTTACCAGAAGGATCTCTAGTCTCTGGCACAATAGCTCGCCCTATCTCCTGCCAATAACTCCTCCTGTCTCCAAAGGCAAAGGTAAAACAACAGATTCATTTGGTTTCCAAGACTTATCTTCATCTAACCCAATAGACTCCCCTTGAAGAGAAGTCGAGGGAAAAAATAATTGTGTCTCATAAAATGTGACATCCATAGAAACAAAGACCTTATAGAGAGAAGGTGAGTAACATTTGTAACCCTTTTGGTTAGGAGGATATCCTATGAAGACACATTGAATAGACTTAGGATCAAGCTTGGACCTTTGATGGGAAGGAACATGTACAAAAAACACAACCAAACAACTTGGGAGGAAGGGAAGAATGAGCTCGAAAAAAAGAAAGGTGTCGGTAAGACAAGATAAAGGGGAATGAAAATTTAGGACACGAGAAGGCATCCGATTGATGAGATATGATGCATGCAAGATAGCTTCCCCCCATAGATATTTAGGGACATGCATGGTAAATAAAAAGAGCTCGAACAACTTCAAAAAGATGTCTATTTTTTCTTTTAGCCACCCCATTTTGTTGAGGGTGTTAGGACAAGAACTTTGATGGAGAATACCATGTTGGGTGAGATAGTCTCTAAGAACATAATTAAAATATTAAGTACCATTGTCAGTTCAAAGAATTTGAATAGAGGTCTGAAATTGAGTTTGAATCATAGCATGAAAGTTTTTAAAGGTGGATGCAACATCAGACTTATCCTTTAAAAGATATACCCAACATACCCTAGAATGATCATCAATAAAAGTAATAAACCAACGAGCACCGAAGATATTTTTCTCACGAGCCGGGTCCCATATATCACTATGAATCAAGTTAAATGGAGAAGAATCATGATGAACTCTAGGAGGATAAGAAAAATGAGGATGCTTTGCAAACTGACAAATATCACAAGAAAAAGAATTGGGTTTTTTTTTTATTGATAAATAAGTTTGGGAACAACTTCTAAAAATAAAAGAAATTTGAGAGTCCTAACCGATGATGCCACAACAAAACATCATTACAATCATCAGACAAAGATAATGAGTGGTGCGCAAAAAATTTTGTTTCATTAGGATTCTTTTCAAAATAGTGAAGCCCTTCTTCCTCTCTAGCACTGCCAATTTTCAGCCCCAAGTCCTGTTCTTGAAAAAAACAAGCATGGATAGAGAACTTTGCAACACAACTTAACTCAGATGTAAGTTTGCTGATAGAGATAAGGTTACAAGTAAGAGAGGGAACATGAAGGACTGAGTTCAAAGTAATGCATTCAAAAGTTTAATGAATCCCTTTCCAACAATAGTAGAGAAGCTGTCATCGACTGTTTTTATTCGTGATAGTTGATAGTAAGGGGTATAAGAAGAAAACAAGGTTGCATCACCTGTCATATGATTAGAAGCCCCTGAATCAAGAATCCAACAATTACTATGATTAACATGGAATGTCGTACCTTGTTGAGCAACATGACTAGTTGCTTCAGCAAATTGAGGTATCACCTTCTGAAATTGCTCATACTCATCCTTAGAGATGAAACACAATCAGAATTAGGAAAGGCACGAAGCTCCTCACTTGTATTATTAGAGGAGTCCATAAGTCACCTCAAACCTGAAGAGGGGGCCGATGAGGTGAACGGAAAAAATCGCGCCGCAAACGGACACCGGTAGGCCGAAAAATGGTGTCTGGAGTCAATGGTGGCCTTGTTTTCGTGATTGGAGGTGACTAGATAGTGTTTCTGGGAAATGGCAGAGAGAGATGACTAAGGTTTTTTTTTTTTTTTTTTATAATAAAAATGGGCTTCAGAGTTGTAGAACGATAACAGGAAAACCTGCTCTTGATACCATATTGAATATGAATCTTCTTATTCATTCATTTAGATTGAAACCCAAAGGGTTCATTATATATATAGATTACAAACTCAAATACTCTAAAATATTTCACACAATACAACTAACTCAAATACTCTACAATATTTCACACAATACAACTAACTCAAATACTATAGAATATCCACACCAACTCCCCTCCTCAGAAGACTTGCAAACGCTGCTTAAATCCCGCCACCAGATTGAATTGCTATTATTCCTTCTCGAATCATCCAAGGTCCTCCAATCCCCATATATGGATTCCAATACCTTCGCCCACAATTTATCCTGATTGTGGAAGAGATTCCATCTCCATTTCCCAAGTAATGCCTTATTGAAACTTGTTAGAATACTATAATACATATAATAGAATAAGTCCCACATCATGTATATTGCATAATGTTTTTTTGTATAGTTTAATATAAATCACTCCCTATGTGATCATATAAGACACACAATTCTCCAATCTCAAGTTGGTACTGGAGCTCTTTATTCTGGGCCTTCGCTTCTGCAAAACCCTAAGCCCACTGCTTAGGTGTTATCTGCTTCCTTGCCGTGCGTCCTTCCGGCAAACCCTCGTTCTCCGTGCATCCTTCCGGCGAGCACTCATCCGCCGTGCGTCCTTCCGGCGAGTCCTTCACTGCTGTGTGTCCTTTCCGGCTTGTTCTCGTTCACCTCCTTGCCGTGAGACTCTCCAAGCTCTCTTCCGGAAGATGCATCCTTCATCCCCTGTTCCTCGTACTGGCCCAACCTTGGATCCTGGTAATCATGTTGCTTGTCTTTCACAATCTTCACTTGGACCTTGGATTATTGACTCTGGAGCCACTAATCACCTGTGTGGTAATAGAGATCTTTTTTCCTCTCTTACTTTTTCTCCTAACTTA
>PYAF01005962.1:65688-76649 GCA_007407185.1 Glycine tomentella
GGTGTAAACCAGTTGATACACCCATGGATCCTAATATCAAGTTATTGCCTGAACAGGGGGAGCCATTATCTGATCCTGGTCCTTATCGAAGGTTAGTTGGGAAGCTAAATTACCTCACTGTGACTAGGCCAGACATCTCGTTTGCTGTTGGTGTGGCTAGTCAGTTCCTTGATTCCCCATGTGATTCTCATTGGGATGCGGCTATTCGTATCCTCCGGTATATCAAAAGGGCACCAGGAAAAGGTTTACTATATTCGGACCAGGGACACACAGAGATTTTTGGTTACTCTGATGCTGATTGGGCAGGGTCACCTTCAGACAGACAATCTACTTCAGGTTATTGCATCTTCTTTGGCGGGAACCTAATCTCTTGGAAGAGTAAGAAACAAACTGTTGTAGCTCGATCTAGTGCAGAGGCTGAGTATCGTGCAATGGGTGTCGCTGCCTGTGAGCTCATCTGGTTAAAGCAATTGATTAAGGAGCTTCATCTTTGTGCACAACGATAGCCCATGACTCTTATTTGTGACAATCAAGCCGCTCTACATATATCCTCTAATCCTGTTTTTGATGAGAGGACCAAACATATAGAAATCGATTGTCACTTCATTCGAGAAAAGATTCAGTCAGGGGAAATTCAAACAGCATTTGTCAACTCCAATGATCAACTCGCAGATATCTTCACCAAAGCTCTTAGGGGTCCTCGGGTTGAATATATATGTAACAAGCTGTGTGCTCACAATATATACGCACCAGCTTGAGGGGGAGTGTTAGAATACTATAATACATATAATAGAATAAGTCCCACATCATGTATATTGCATAATGTTTTTTTGTACAGTTTAATATAAATCACTCCCTGTGTGATCATATAAGACACACAATTCTCCAATCTCAAGTAAACTCACTAGATCCTTCACTCCCAAACCACCATCCTCCTTGGAAAGACATATGGTTTCCCAGTTTACCCAGGCGATCTTCTGCTGATCAGAATTCCCTCATAAAAACCACCGCTGCAGCCTCACCAACCTCCCAACCACTTTCTTCGGAACCCTGAAAAAAGAAAAAAAAGAAAATAGGGATTGAATTTAGGACAGACTTTATCAAGGTTACCCTTCCCCTGAAGGACAGATAACTTTGGTTCCACTTGGACAGTTTTCTCTCACATCTCTGGACTATAGGCTCCCAAGTCTCACTACGCCTTGTGTTTGCCCCAATAAGGATACCCAGATATGAGAATGGTACGGACAACAGTCTACAACTCAGATAATTGGCAGCATTTTGTACCCAACTATGAGGCATACCAATTGCCCCGAAATTACTTTTTGCAAAGTTGATCTTCAAACCGGACACTAATTCAAAACTTCTCAGCATGACCTTAATAGCTTTTACATTGGCCATTGACACTTTCCCAAAGAAAATCGTGTCATCGGCATATTGTAACAGACTGATTTCCATCCCGTTCCTTCCTACCTTGAAACCTTTGAATACATTCTTTGCCAGAGATTCTTTCATCAAACCAGTTAATCCCTCAGTTACAATATTAAACAAGAAAGGGGCTAATGGATCCCCCTGTATGAGACCTTTCTGAGGGGAAAACTCATCTGTGGGGCTCCCATTTACCAAATAGATATGGAGGCTGACTTTAAACACCCTTCCATCCACTTAGCCCATTTGGAGCAAAAACCCATCCGATTCATCATATAAAACAGAAAATCCCAGCACAAAGTCATATGCCTTTTCGAAGTCAACTTTGAACACTAGACAACTTTTCTGGCATCTCTTTGCTTCTTCAACAATCTCATTAGTTATAACCACACTATGCACCAAATGTCTTCCCTCTTTGAAAGAGGATTGGCGCTCATTGATTACACAAGGCATCACCTTCTTAAGTCTACAGCCAATTAAAGAGATAGGTCTGTAATCGTTGAGGCCTTGAGGGTCGTGGACCTTGGGGAGCAAAGGTAGGAAGGATGCATTACTACCTTTGTGGAGCTAATAGTCTTAAATGTAACCCCATCCAGGTTAGGTCTTTCCCCACCAGTTTCCTCAAATCTCCTCTTGAAGAAAAGTTTGATCTCTTCTTTGACTCTTTTCGGCTCATCTAACCAACACCCACCAACAAACACTCCTCTCTAATCATGTTATATTGCCGCTTCCAGTTTATAGCCCAGTGAAAATATTTTGAGTTGCAGTCCCCTTCCTTAATCCATCTAGATCTTGCCTTTTGTCTAGCCATAGATTCGATTGGATTCGCTGCCCTCCAAAGATCCTCCTGCAATTTCTTCCTCAAGACTTCCTCTGCCTCATCTAACTGCCTAGTATCACCATTTTCCAGTTTGTTAAGCTCGGCTTCCACTCTCTTAAATTTCTGTTGAGCATCACCAAACTGGTTTAAGTTCCATTCCTTCAGTCTTTGTTTCAGCTTCTTGATCTTTTCTTTTAGGACATACCACCCGAAATGGCTTTGACCCCCAATCAGCAGTACTGGACCGCAACAAGATTGGACAGTGATTGGAAAAATTACGGTCCAAGATAAATTGAGAGCTGTCTTGCCACTTTGGAAAACCACTCGTGTGAATCAAGTATTCTATCAATTTTGCTTTTGGCTGTCCCATTTGGTCTATACCAAGTAAATTTTTGTCCCACGCAAGGAACATCCTTAACCTCCAAATCAGCAATCCAGTCATTAATTCCTTTATGCTGCTCCTGCTAGGTGACCTATGACACACTCCCACTCTTTCAGAAGGCCTTCTGCTGCTGTTAAAGTCTCCAAGGATGCACCAAAGACCCCCACTGTTTGCTGTTCTTAGCTGACTCACTTGATTCCATAATGTTCTTTTCAAAACTGAATCACATGGTGAATATATGTTCACAATAGTTAATTTTCCCCCATCACCTTCCCATACACCTTCCAAATATATAAAATCATTACCCTTCACACTTCTCTCCATTTTAAAAGTTTTATCACACCAAATATACAACAATCCGCCAGCACTATTAATTGCTGGCTGCATTTCCCAACTAACTTCAGCATCTCCTCACAGAGCTTGACACATAGCCTTGTCAATCACTTCCTTCTTAGTCTCTTGTATACACAGCATATCCACCTGTTCCTTCTTCACCAATTTTGTGATTGATGCCCATTTTAGCCCCCTCCCCAAACCCCTTATATTATAGGAAACTATCTTCATCAAACACCATCGCTACTTCCCATCCTTTGAAACATACCCTTATCCCTTTCCTCCAAATTGATCAGCTTTGAAATAATTGTTTCCTCCTGTTTACTGAAATTTACACCCAAACTTTTTGTCATTTCCCAGTTGCTTGCTGCCTCTTTCACCATCTCACAACTCCTGGGTGTTAAATTTGAGTGCTCTGATGTTGTGCCCTGCCTTGCATTGTATTTTCTTTCCCACGAAATAACCTCCTTTAGCCCACTTCCATCAATCTGTTTGGGTGAAACTGCTTGGGTGTAATTTATTGGGCTTTTACAACTTTCCTTTTTTTCTTTGCTGTCAGTTGGTGTTTTTTGAGCCCTTTCTAATTCTATTTTTTCAGAGTGCTCAGATTGCTTTTTGCACCCCTTGTTTATTATATACACCTTCCATTTATGGCTGGACCCATCCATATTGAGGCCCACAACATTGTTCTCCTCTCCTGAAATCCCATTAGCACCATTTGCATTGGGGCCCACCATTTGATACTCTTTCCCCCTTCCATTGTTGACTCCCGTGCCCTTTCAGCCATCTTTAATTTAAATTGTGTTTGCAGTTGTGGGTCCTCTGCACTTTCACAGTTACCTTTTTTCTTGTACCTTTCTCTCTCCTCGTTAGAAATGACAGCCCCTACCTCTTTTGTACTCCTTCAGGCTTTTCAGACTGTTGTTACTGTTTCTCCTCACTTTGACCCTTTTTCTTGTACCTTTCTCTCTGCTCGTCAGAAATGGCAGCACCTACCTCTTGTACCCCTTCTATCTTTTCTGGCTGTTGTTGCTCACTTTCTCCCTCCTTTACGCTTTCATGGGAAAAAAAACCAAAATAATACTTTTTAAATAAATATTTACCAATTTGGGGCTGTTTGAAAATTATTTACCAATATGGGGCTGTCAAACATGCCTAATTTAGGCGTGACTCATTCGGTCTCTAATTCCGTCGCTAAATCTTTTTTGCAACAGAATATTCAGTCGCAAAAAATGTTAGTGACTGAATTAGAGATTGAATTAGTGACCAAAGTGGGTGTGTTTTAATTTTTGGAAAATATCATAGTGGTCTCTAATTCGGTCGCTTTTGTTGGAGAAAAAAGGTAAACCTATCCAATAGCAGTCCTATGGTAAGCAAGCTCAGGTTCAGTATACATAGGTACACTTTTTGCAACAGAATGTTAATTTTTGACGAAATATCATGGTGGTCTCTAATTCTGTCGCTAACACTTTTTGCAATAGAATATTTTGTCGCAAAAAGTGTTAGTGACGGAATGGGTTGCGCCCAAATTAGGCGTGTTTGACAGTCCCATATTGGTAAATAGTTTCTAAACAGCCCCAAATTGGTAAATATTTATTAAACAAATATTATTTTTGGTTTTTTAGCTTGCTTTCATGCTGTTTTTCTTCCATGGCTATATACTGACATTCATCTACATCAGCACTCAGCAGTTTTTTGATCAGTTTTTTTCTTTCCAAACCCAAACTGTGTTGGGTCACCATTGGATGAAAACGACTTGTCATCCAACAGACTGATGTTACAGATTTTGGGTAATAACCAGTGGGTAATCTCATCAACCCACTGTTCTTGTGCTGTGCTTCTCCATCATCAGTTGCTGCCATGGTGGTTCCCGGAGGCCCGTCACCAACCTGCGCTTCTTCCATCTAGAAATCCATCCCAGCCACGCTCTCGTCCGAAGTAATTTCTTTAGTTAGAAGAAACAGAATAGTCCCTCATGTTGCAGTTGCATTTCCTGTAGTTGTAGCATGGCTCTTCTACAATTGAAACCACATAGTCATTCCCATTGATGGATGCTGTTATTGTGTGGTTAATCATAGGAGGCCATGGTGTTTTGATGAGAACTCTTGCCCTATTCAGCCTCTGAAGGACATCAATATCTTCGTCCACATCCACCACCTCACCAATCCCTTCTGCAATCTTTGTGATGTTTTCCACATCCCATGCTTGTATTGGGATACGTCAGCACATCACCCACACTAGCCTGAATCCTGGCCTCAAATTTGGACTCCATTTCTCCAATGTATGAAATATGGATAGCCCACTGTCAAGTCCATCTCTGCACAGCTCTTCAGCCTTCTTATCACTAAGCCCTATAAGAAGCAACATGTCACCACCAATGTATTTTGGTTTAATCTCCTCCCCTCCTTCCCACATCAGTTCTTCTTCAAGTCTATCAAATGCCACCAGGTTCCTCAGTCTACCTATCCAAGCTTTGGATAACCATGACTTCTTCTCCATAGCTAGAGTTACTTGTATAGATGAATGAGATGGCATATTTGTTGTCTGCATTTTCTTCGGTGTCCACCGCTTCACCCCTTGCTTACTGCCTGTTGCAACCACATTCGCGAATGATCTGTTGGCTGTGACACGTTGGAAATTCATCTTCTGTGCTCCTGTAAACGCAGTCAACTTTTCAGCTGTTCCTTTTCCTTTCCCTTTGTCTCTCTCTACCACCTTCTCACTAACAGCCACCTTGTGTTGGTATTTCTTGTTGGCTGCCTCTGTTAGGTTCCAATCCCTTCTGTGCTTCGGGAGATTCACGTGTAACTTCAAGCCACCAATAACCATATTATCCAATTGCCACTCTAATTTCCTGGGGTCTTCAACCTATTTAAATCTCACAAAACTGTATCTGCGTCCACTCCTATTACGATTCCTTGCGATGAATACCTCCCTTACGTCACCCCACTTCTTGAACTCGAACCATAGCTCCTTTTCACCCATGTCTTCTGGGAACCTTGTGAAATAGAACAACATTATGCCCGGTGCTTCCCTCCAGTTATTACTCCTTCCCTTCCCCCTTGTTATTGTTGTTGCTGTTTCTGTTGCAGACGCTCCATGATGCTCGTACCATTTGCCAGCGTAGTTATGACCTGGCCTGTGACTCACGCTCTCTATTTCTCTCTCCCCCCACTCTCTGTTTCTTTCTCTACCTTTCTCTCTATTGTCCCTACTGATGGCTATAATTCCCCACCTCCTACTCCTATCAGTCTATAAATTGGAAAGCTATAATCTGCTTAAAGATTTCATATGGTAATATGATCCAGTGCTACATTTTGGATGCTTTGACTATTAATGTGATAGAACTAGCCAAAACTCTCGTTTTATTAGTTTCGTGGTGCAAGTATACATCTAGGAATTAGAGCCTAGCCTCCCTAACCAAACACCATGATTACCCCCTCCATAATTCTTGGCGGTTAATCACTATTTATAGCTAAAGACTAGCTAAGTAACTACCTTCAATTGACCTAAATCAGTTATAAGACTAACTACTAAAGTGTAGATGATCTTAGTCAGCTATAGTTAACTGCTCTGGCTGCTGCTCTGGTTTCCACTTGTACTTGCCATGGGTCCTTCTGATAGGATTAAATTCTTCCCTATTGGAATAGAGAGAGTATCGGTATTAATTCAGCAGAAAAACAGAAATACACAAGTTGCAAAAAAACGTAAATGAGCACAGAGGCCCTCTACTATGGAAAATATACTCCAAGCCCTTTCTACACCTGTAGAAACAATTCAGAATTCATGCGTAAAACCTCCCACTGAGTCTAGCCTAGCTATATAAAGAAATAACTAACTACTAGACTCTCTCCTTCTCTCTCCACAACCAAACACGCATTCTACTAACTCTCCACAACCTAACACGCATTCCACTAATTTCATAACAAACATTACACGTCAGCTTCACCCTTCTTCTCCTTGTTAGCTCTTCTCTGATATACTAATAGTGCGCCTGCCCATTTCTTTGTTTGCCGAGGGCCCAAATAAAACATTCTTATCAATACCATCCCCTATAAAATCTGCCTTGTCCTCAAGGCAGAAACCTTGAAACTGTCCACGAATGTTAGCCTCCCTTTCCCATGTTGCTTCCTCTACTGGCTTATGCTTCCAGAGCACGAACCATTCAGTATTATCTGCCCCTTTTTCTATAAATTGGTGAGCTGCTAGAATGGCCTTTGGCTCATGCTTTTGAGCATCCTCAACAGCCAATTCATCAGGGAGACTGCCTGCTGCCATAGCATTACCAATAGCCTTCCTTAATTGAGAAATATGGAAAACTGGATAAATGCGAGAGGACTGGGGCAGAAGAAATTTGTAAGCCACGGGACCTTTGCGTTCCAGTACCTGAAAGGGACCATAGAAATGAGCCGCAAGCTTAGGATTTATCCTCCTAGAGACAGACATTTGGTGATGGGGCCTCAACTTCACATACACCCAATCGCCTACCCCAAAAGCCAAATCTCTGCGATGTTTATCTGCTTGATGTTTCATGGAGCTCTGAGCACGCAGCACATGGTACTTGAGCTGACGCAAGGCTTCGTCACGATCAAATAACACCCGAGCCACCGCATCAACTTGAGTCTCCCCAACCAAATAATGGATAATACTAGGAGCAGGTCTACCATAAACCACAACAAAAGGAGTTGTATTGGTAGAGATATGGAATGTAGTATTATAACAATATTCAGCCCAAGACACCCATAAAGACCAATGCTTCGACTGTTCAAACGTAAAACACCTCAAATAAGTCTCTAAGCACTGGTTAACAACCTTAGTTTGACCGTTTGTTTGGGAATGATATGAAGTACTCATTTTTAATACGGTTCCTTGCAATTGAAACAACTCCTTCCAGAAATTACTAAGGAAAAGAGGATCACAATCACTAATCACCGATCTTGGCATACCATGCAGCCGGATGATCTCTCTAGCAAACAATTCAGCAATGCTTTTAGCAGTAAATGGATGGTTGACTAAGATAAAATGAGCTTATTTGGACAGTCGATCAACAACAAGCAATATAACCTCATACCCTTGGGACTTAGGCAAACCGGTAATAAAATCCATAGAGAGATCCTCCCATATAAGCTATGGAACAGGGAGGGGTTGTAACAGTCCCACTGGAGTTAAAGTCTGATGTTTATGGCGCAGGCACACATAGCAGGACTTGACATAATTCATCACTTGTTTATGCATGCCCTTCCAAAATACACCACTAGCTAAACGCTTATATGTTCTTGTGAAACCAGAATGATATCCTGCAGGGGTAGCAGGAAATTCTTGTAACAAAACTGGAATGAGAGCTGAGTTAGAAGATAGAACCATGCGGCCTGTGTAGAATAATAATTCTCCCTGCAAGGTTTACTCAGCAGAAACAGCAGGGTCGGATTGTCCAGACTAAGTGCAGAAATAATGTTCTGTAAGTATTGGTCCCTCTTATATTCTTCTTTGACCTTTCCCAAATCCAACCAATAGGGGCTTGAAACCAAAGAAGACAACTCCATTGGTTCCTGCATCCAGGATAGAGCGTCTGCTGCTTTATTTTCAGGTCCAGGTTTATAGATTATCTCAAATTGATATCCCATCAACTTAGACAGCCAACAATGTTGATCTGCTGTGGTAATTCTTTGAGACAGCAAGTGTTTGAGGCTCTTGTGATCTGTGTATACTGTAAATGACCTCCCCATAAGGTAGGGACGTCACTGTTGTATAGCAAGAGCAAGTGCCATAATTTCCTTTTCATAGACAGATTTAGCTAAATTTTGAGAAGAGCCTTGCTGAAATAGGCGATAGGCTGTTTATTTTGCATTAAAACAGCACCTATGCCATTTCCCGAAGCATCACACTCTAACACAAATTCTTTAGGGAAATCTGGCAATACCAGAACAGGGACTGTGGTTAACAATTTCTTTAACTCCAGAAACGCAGCTGTTGCAGCTTCATTCCAAATAAACCCTTCCTTCTTGGTCAAGCTAATAAGCGGCTGAGCTATTTTTCCATAATCTTTAATGAAACATTGATAGTAACCGGTAAGTCCCAAAAAACCTCGTACTCCTTTTATGTTCATAGGTTGGGGCCAATCCAACACTTCTTGATCCTTGGATGGATCCATGGCAACACCATTATAAGAAATTTCATTTCCAAGGTTATCAACGGATGTCTCCCCAAAAGAACATTTTTTCTATTGAGCTACTAATTGATGGTCTTGCAACAGCTGTAATGCTTCTCCCAGATGATGCAGATGCGCCTCCTAAGTGGGACTGTAAACAAGGATATCATCAAAAAATACCAAGACTGAATGGCGTAGCTTTGAACAAAAACTGAGTTCATTGTAGACTGGAAGGTGGATGGTGCGTTAGTTAAACCGAAATGCATTACTAAATACTCATAATGGCCATCGTGAGTACAGAAAACAGTCTTGGAGGTATCTTCATCCCTCACCTCTGATCTGGTGGAACCCAGATTTGAGGTCTATCTTTGAAAAGTACTTGGCACCATGAAGTTCATCTAACAATTCAATAATCGTAGGGATAGGGAACTTATCTGTGATTGTCACCTTGTTAAGAGCCCCGGTAATCAACACACATCCTCCACGTGACATCTTTTTTCTTGACCAAGATCACTGGACCAGAGAAAAGACTGAGACTGTTTTTAATTTCCCCTGTCTGCAGCAACTCCCTCACTTCCTTTTCAATTTCATCCTTGTGGTGATGTGTGTTAGAATACTATAGTATATATAATAGAATAAGTCTCACATCATGTATATTGCATCATGGTTTCTGTACAGTTTAATATAAATCACTCCCTGTGTGATCATATAAGACACAATTCTCCAATCTCAAGTTGGTACCAGAGCTCTTTATTCTGGGCCTTCGCTTCCGCAAAATCCTAAGCCCACTGCTTAAGTGTTATCTCCTTCCTTGCCGTGCATCCTTCCGGCAAGCCCTCGTCCGCGGTGCGTCCTTCCGGCGAGCACTCATCCGCCGTGCCTCCTTTCGGCGAGTCCTTGACTGCCGTGTGTCCTTTCCGGCTTGTTCCCGATCGTCTCCCACCGTTCGGATCACCGTCTCAGCCGTCAGAACCACCGTTTGAGCCACCGGAATTCTTTTTTCGGCGAGTCTTCATCCGAAAACCACCCAGGAAGGATCGTCTACGTCCGGCGACCATCTCTGTCCAAGTCGCGTCGTCGTGGAAAAAAAGACTTTCCAAGCTCTCTTCCGGAAGATGCATCCTTCATCCCCTCTTCCTCGTACTGGCCCAACCTTGGATCCTGGTAATCATGTTGCTTGTCTTTCACAATCTTCACTTGGACCTTGGATTATTGACTCTGGAGCCACTAATCACCTGTGTGGTAATAGAGATCTTTTTTCTTCTCTTATTCTTTCTCCTAACTTACCTTTTATTACTCTTGCTGATGGCACCAAGGTCATGGTTCATGGTATTGGCCAAGCACGTCTCACTCCTTCCCTTACCTTGACTTCTGTTTATTTTATCCCTGGCATCCCATTTAATTTGATATCTGTTAGCCAACTAATCTGTTCCCTTTCTTGCCTTGTTACTTTCACTAAAAAGTCTGTGTCTATGCAGGATCCGAGTACGGGGAGGACGATTGGCATGGGACATGAGTCACGAGGTCTCTATTACTTGGCTGAGTCATGATCTCCTGTTGCTTGTTCTATCTCAGAGTCACCAAAGCTACTCCATCGTCGCATGGGTCATCCGAGTCTTTCCAAGCTTCAGGGCATGGTTCCTTTTCTTTACAGTCTTCAGTCCTTAGATTGTCAGTCCTGTCAGCAAGGGAAGCACACTCGCTCCTCCTTTGCAAATCGAGTCAATAAACAAGCTGATGCTCCTTTTGCTCTTGTCCATTCAGATATTTGGGGTCCGAGTCGAACAGTGTCTGTTCTTGGTTTTCAGTATTTTGTTACCTTTATTGATGATTTTTCCCGTTGTACTTGGGTT
>PYAF01005962.1:76749-99108 GCA_007407185.1 Glycine tomentella
CTCTTGGAAGAGTAAGAAACAAACTGTTGTAGCTCGATCTAGTGCAGAGGCTGAGTATCGTGCAATGGGTGTCGCTGCCTGTGAGCTCATCTGGTTAAAGCAGTTGATTAAGGAGCTTCATCTTTGTGCACAACGACAGCCCATGACTCTTATTTGTGACAATCAAGCCGCTCTACATATATCCTCTAATCCTGTTTTTGATGAGAGGACCAAACATATAGAAATTGAATGTCACTTCATTCGAGAAAAGATTCAGTCAGGGGAAATTCAAACAGCATTTGTCAACTCCAACGATCAAGTCGCAGATATCTTCACCAAAGCTCTTAGGGGTCCTCGGGTTGAATATATATGTAACAAGCTGTGTGCTCACAATATATACGCACCAGCTTGAGGGGGAATGTTAGAATTCTATAGTATATATAATAGAATAAGTCCCACATCATGTATATTGCATCATGGTTTCTGTACAGTTTAATATAAATCACTCCCTGTGTGATCATATAAGACACACAAATCTCCAACGTCAAGTATGTGCATATCGGTATGGCCTCACACACACCCGTACCAGGATAGAGATTAATAGCATGATCATTGTCCCTATACGGTGGCAACTTGTGGCACTTTTGGAACACTGAATCAAAATGATTTAATACAGCAGTGATAATTTCATGCTGTTCAATTGTGAGAGTAGAGTTCAGATAACTCAGACCAATGTCATTCTTTTCCTTACCCTTCGAATTCACCTCCCAGAGTAACCGTTGCAGAGCTACTGGTTGTTGTCCTTCGTTCACTTGATACCCCTTCAATTTGTTTACATACTCCTTTGTGAGAGAACTGCATGGTCTTTTTCTTCCAATCCTGACACACCTCTCCCAAGGTTTCAAGCCACTCCATTCCTAAGATCAGGTCGTTGCCTCCCAAATCCAAGAGATATGCATTAATCGTTAATTGATGCTTTTTGATCATAATTTTTAAATTCATGCACCTGCCCCTTGACGCCTTCTTACTCCCATCCCCCAAGCTGACATGGAAGTCTTCAGTTGCACTCATTGGCGGACTTAAAAGAGGAAACCAATTAAGGGGTAATAAAATTATGGCTTGCCCCACTGTCGATGAGCACAAGCATCGAGAATCCTTCAAGTTCTCTCTCAACCTTCATGGTTTTCGATTGTGCCATTTCTGTCGCTGTTCCTTGAAAATTAACGTGATTGCAGACAAGCTCCCAATTCTCCGCATCATTATTTTCCTTTTGTGTAGTTGGAGAATCAACTTTCTCACTTGATTCATCCTCTTCCTAGATTAACAATCGCAGACGTTTATCGGGTCATTGGTCGGTGGGGGTGTATGTTTGCCCACATTTAAAACATAGACCCTTTGAACAGCAATCCAACATTTCATTATGTGAGAGGTTACGCATCCCTTTTGGGTTGGGCCCATATCTCCTATCAGTATTGGGCCTATTATGGTTAGAATTAAAATTATTATTTGATCCCCTTCCGTACGTCTTCTCCCCTGCACTAGCTGAAACGGTGACCACATTTCGGCGAAACTGTCCTCCATCCCTCGTTGCCGAGAACCCGTTTCCTCCCATAAATTTGTGTTCCACCGCCCTCGCCACTGAGATCATTTTATAATGATTTGTTGGTTCTAGGGATACTACCTCCAACTTGATGTCATCACGCAACCCTCCAATAAACAAACCCATATACTGTTTGTCTGGCATAGGGGGAACCTGTGCAGTTAGCATTTCAAATTCCTCTACATATTCATCTAATGAAGTCCTCTGGCCAACCCCTTAAGTTAAGTAAAAGGATTACCAAAGTGATTCTCACTGTAGCGATCATATAGCGCTCGTTTGAACTTCTCCCAATCAAGTTGTGGGTCGAACTCTTTAAGCACTTTAAACTAATGCCAAATCGCGCCTTCCATGCATATTTGAGCATACTGAGTTCCCATGTTAATCGGCGTTCCTTGTACTGAAAAGTAAGCCTCAGCACAAGCCACCCAACCTACGGGATTGATGCTAGAAAAAATAGGGAGTGCTATTCTTTTGGCCTTGAGTCGATAATCATCGGAGCTCTCAACCTCCGGTAACTCCTTCGTCGGTGATTCTGAATCTCTGTCGCCAGCCACTTCCTTCCCTTTCACCACTACGCTCCTTTCTCTGTCCTTGTGGGTCAAAGTGTGGACCATCGAAGGTTGATGGCGTTGAAATCCTTCATGCATCTCAAAACAATTCAGAATTCATGCGTAAAAACTCCCACTTAGTCTAGCCTAGCTATATAAAGAAATAACTTACTACTAGAAATCTGATATGGTCCATAAAATCTAGGCCTTAATTTCTCATTCAACTTTTTAGCCAAAGATTTCGATCGATACGGTTGTAATTTCAGCTAATCCCAATCATCCACAGCCAAGTTAACATCCCGACGGTGCTTATTGGCATAGGCTCGCATCTGGTCCTGAGCCTTAAGCAAATTAGTTCGTAGTTGGTCCAACAAAGAGTCTCTATCTTGGGTTAGTCAGTTGACCTCCTCTACTGCTGATAGAACAGTGGTGCCTTTAAGCAATTGGGGTGGGTTTCTGCCATATAGATCCCTGAACGGAGTGATCTTAGATGAACTATTATAGTTAGAGTTAAACCAAAATTCTGCCCAACTTAAGCAGGAAGGCCAATGCTTCGGTTTTTCCCCTGTAACACACCTTAAGTATGTTTCCACTCCTCTATTAACCACCTCAGTATGGCCATCCATCTGAGGGTGATATGTTGAACTAAATTTCAATTTAGTTCCTGCACATTTGAATAATTCCCTCCAAAATTGACTTAGAAAAATTTTATCCCTGTCAGAAATGATGTTTGGAACCCATGCAATTTCATAACCTCTCGGACAAACAGATCAGCTATATCCTTTGCAGTGAAGGGGTGACTAAGGGGGATAAAATGAGCATACTTAGTCAATCTGTCTACCACAACCAGAATTGCATTTTTCCCTTGTGCTCTTGGTAGTCCTTCTATGAAATCCATAGGTATATCAGACCAAACCTGTGCAGGGATAGGGAGAGGTTGTGATAGAACTGGACCAGAAAGGAGAGAAAGAAAGAAAACGTAGTATTATTAAGTGGGAGCTTCCAACTCCTAAAGTGAGAACAGGTGATTTTCGAGGTATCACCACCCTCAAACAACTATTAACCAATCAGTTAGTTACAACTAACAGTTAGTTATCCTAACTGTCTCACTAATTGACAGCTATCAAGGCCTTAGACCCTCCAAGGGAACCTCCTAGAATACACTTTTCCCCATCTACACCTATCAGGTTGCAACAGACTAGCCCGGGATAGGGCCTGGTATTTATTCTGTTGGCAAGTTTCACATGCAGCCACAAACAGTAGGATGTCTTGCCTCATACCCTCCCAATAAACTAATGCTGCTATCCTTTTAAAGGTTCTGAAAAACCCTGAATGAGAGACCCCTTACAACCGAGTTGTGATACTCTGTCATGAGTTTGCACTTTGGGAGACGTTATAGAAATTAATAACTTGCCTCTATACCATAATTTTTTTATCTTGCAAGGAATATCCTGGATGTGCAGATTCATTTACCAATAATTCTTGCATAATTTTTTTCAGTTTCGTGTCAGCCGAAACTTCAGACTCCCACTCTTCTTCATCAGAAAATCTGATCATAGAAATGGCCGAATATGTCATTCTTCTAGACAAATCAGCTGCCTTATTCTCACATCCCGGCTTATACACTGTCAAAATCAAACTCCATCAGCTTTGAGGTCCATTTAAACTGATCCTCACCAAGTAATCTCTGATCTGTTAAAAACTTCAGACTTTTCTGATCTGTTATACTGAATTTGTGGCCCATTAAGTAGTGTCACCATTTTTGTACTGCCAACACAATAACCATGAGTTCTCTCTCATAAACTGACTTTTTCTGAGCCCTATCTGAGAGAGTTTGGCTTAGAAAAGCCAACAGTCTCCCCTGCTGCATAAGCACTGCCCCTAATCCCTTATTAGACGTGTCAGTCTCCACAGTGAAGGGTTGAGAAAAATCAGGTACAGTGAGAATAGGAATTTCTACCATTGCAATCTTCAATTTTCTGATAGCTTCCTCAGCCTCCTCATTCCATTTGAAACCATCTTTCTTTAGCAAGTTATACAAAGGCCTTGCAATTCTACCATAGTCCTGAACGAAACGTCTGTAATACCCCGTGAGACCAAGAAATCCCCTTAAGGATTTCACATCGCTAGGAGTAGGCCAGCTTCTCATGACCTCTAATTTTTGGGGATCTGCAGCTACACCTAACATAATGTTAGATTGTAACTCAACTTGTAGAATATAGTTCAGGGACTAATTAACCTTAATTTGCCAGTATAGGCAAATGTTCAATATTGTATTTCTAATTTTAACATGATATTACTGCTAATGGGGATTGCCAATTGTCCAAATAAAAATGTTTTGAATTCCAACTGTTACATATATATATATATATATTAATTTAGTCTACAGTCAGTTTTGTATTCCAAAGTGTGTTGGACTGTCAAATTTAAATTACTGGGATAATTATATTCAGAGGAAAGACAGATTGTTGAGCTATAAAATTAGAGTCCCGCTGATGACCTAAAAGTTTAATGATACAGTACTTACATGAGTTGAAAAAATGAGTTGGAAATTGAAAGTGGCAACCAATTTAGATGCTGATAATCATATTGTGATTTAGAATAACTAAAATGTTGTATTCTTTCTACACTAATAGAATGTGCAACAGTGCAACACTGCTTTATTCTCTGAAAAGTGATGCAGAAAGAAAACAGAATAATTCAATAAAATAAGAAAAGAAAGGTTGTCCTCCTGTCTCCAATTGTGAAACAATGTTTAAGATAGTAAACTCCAGTTAAACGGGCCAATCTCTATTAGTTGTAATAATTAGATTGTTAGTTTGAAAGGAGAGATGACAAGGCATAATTAATTAGAAGGATAAAGAGGAGTCTTTGGTTTTAGAGTGGAAATTAGGAGGGAGAGTCCAAGGGCTTATTTGTTTACTATTTTCAAAAATAATTTTTGTCTACAAAAATTTGTTTGTCTCCTGATCACATTTGAAAGTGTTTGTTCCCTAAAACATTTTTGTTTTCTTAAAGTTTGTCTCCTGAGCAGAGAAGTTGAAGAAAAAAAAAAGAGGAAGAGAGGATGAGAAACTGAGAAAGCATCTCCCACTTGTTATGTAAACAATTTTCTAATTTTGATAGATTTTGGATGGGAAATTGATTGTTGAGTATTGCGGAATTGTTTTTAAAACAAAAAAAGAAAAGAAAAAAAGAGAAGAGATAGAGAATCAAACAAACCCCAAGTCTCTTGAGTACATATAGCATAGAGAAGAGATTCATTTATATTGTAAATCTGTGATCTCTGACCTTTTATCACTGTGAAACAGGTCAGAAGGCATTGTTTTTGTAATGAAGATTGGCTGTTTTCCACCATTCTGGATATGTATCTATCAGTATATTTCCATGTTGGGCATCTATTTCTCTATTCTTGTGAAAATTAACAATTGATATGGACTGGAGTAGATTTTTGTGAGGAACCAATGCCTAATGTTCCAAACATATTAGCTATAAATTTTGATTGCTGATCAAGAGCATGCATATATTTCTTCAATAGCTGCAGTTGCCTGTCTGTAAATTAGAAATGAAGAAAACATTGAATATTTATATTAATCCATTTGAATGACTAATTGGTCTTAAATTATGATATCCTCATAATTAAGAGGTATGAAAGGAGAAGGATGAATGGTGAGGAATGTGTAGTGATTAGGTGTTAGGATATATGGATTGGAGAAGGGAAAGTAGTTAACATAGTTAGACTATTAATAAGTTAGTTACTACAGTTAGGATATTGATTAGTTAGTTAAGGGGTTAGTTAGTTAGAGGGGTTTATTAGATATAAATAGGGGAAGAAGGATAGAAGAGAGGGAGTTCTTATCATTTGTAGATTGAGCATTAGCTCTTTGTGAAAGGAGAAATCCTTTGTGAAGGGGAAACCCTTGGAGGAGAGTTTTCTCTCCTATTTTCTATTCTTTTCTTACTAGTCAATAAAATCCTTTCTTTACTTTCTCATTTCAATTCTTGTTTCCTAACAATTGGTCTGACTTGCCGGATTCGAACTTGTGATACAAAACCGAGTGGGAGCATTGGAGAAATTGGCCTGCGATCAAGGGGAGAAACTGACGGAGCTGCGACGTGACATTGCCCACATCAAGGACAATATGCCAGAGATGAAACAGATCAAAGAATTGATTTGGAGTGCATGTCGAGCAAGGAAAAGGAAACCTGCATCGAAAAAAAGGGCGGGTTTCAAAGTGTTCTTGAAAGAAAGGACCAACATTTCAGAACTGAAACATATGCTGTGCAAGATATTGAATAAAGAGGTGGATCCTCATTCGACTCAGCAAGACAAAAATAACGTGGAGGGAAATGGGTCAGAATGCAGTGAAGCAGAGGCTAGTTCTTGGATAAGAAAGCTGGAACTACCCACCTTTGATGGAAGCATAGAGGAGGAAACTGATTCAAAGGGTTGCAATTTTGAGTGTGACGGTGATCCATTGCAGTTCTTGAAATCAGAAAACAGAAGTAAGGTTCAGTAATCAAGAACCACACACTGGTGGAGAAGAAAGCAAAAATGATGAAGCAAAGTTAGCAAGAGAAACAAAGATTGAAAAAGTTCTGATGGACAAAAGAAGTTGATCCATTGATAAAGAGGAAGACAGCCAAGGAAAATAGAGTGAAGAATGTGGGCTGCGAAGACTATTTTCTTGATAACCCAATAACAGAGGTGATCAAGAAGGAAGTTGAAGGTGGAGTGCAACTAAGCCTCATTGTTTTCAAGATTCAGATTTCCATAGAAAGATCAGCATGATTAAACAGAAATCATTGTTGGACCCAGATAAGATCATGAAGGTGGTTTGAACATCAATGATGATGGAATCTTGAAATTTCAACTTGCTGGGTGAACCTTTTGCATTGAACTTTTTTGCACATATGGCTGACAGCTCAGCAATGGAGCTAAGGCAGAAGGAATGTACTGAGGCAGCCTGGTGATTAAGGTTATATGGAGTCCACCCTTGTCCACCCCACCACCGAAGCTGCCAGACCTAAGTTTGCATGTATTAAAGTATCTTACTCCTGTGTAGGAGTTCTTCTCCTTGTATTGCGACTTGTACAGTTGTCACTACTTCTGTTTAGTTAGTTAACAGTTAACCATGATTGGTTAACTACTGTGGTTAGTTTTCTGTTATCTGTTGGTCTCTCTCTATATAGAGACCCAAACTGTTGTAACTAACATTTCTCATTCTGAATCAATGACAGAGACTCAATATGGTATCAGAGCTTCAGGTTTCGATCCAGATGAAGAGTATATGACTTTTTTTTCTGAACTTTGCTCGATTCTTTTCTCCTTTCCAAGCCTTCTGCTCGAGTGTATTGACTTTTCCGAGCCTTCTGCTTGATTGAATTGAGTTTTTGGAGCCTTCTTACTCGTTCTACTCTATTTTTCCCAATTTTTGTGGTGCAATCAGGATTCGTCGCGAGTTCTTCTTGCTTGTTTTGGTCTGTTTTTCCCTATTTTAGTGGTGCGATTGGGTTTTCTTGCGATTAGGGTTCATCGCGAGCTGCTTCTGCTTGTTTTTGCTTCTGTTTGGCTTCTCGAGCTGCTTCTGCTTCTGTTGGCCTGGTGTTTTCTGGCTCGCAATATTATGGGCTTGCGATCTCTGATTTGCGTGTGGCTCTCTGCTCCTCTTTGTTCTTCGCTTGGTGTTTGGCTGTTTTTCTTGTTCACTCATGGCTACGCCTGTTACTAGTGGTGGTGGTGACCCCAATCCACCACATGGTGATGCTGCGCTACCTGTGCATCCTGCTCCGGTGAACACCATTCTGAATCACACTATTACTGAGAAGCTTCATTTGACTAATTATTTGTTTTAGAGGTCGCAGGTGGAACCTGTAATTCGTGGTTACAATTTGCTTCATTTTATTCATGAGGTTCAGATTCCGCAGAGGTTTGCCGCTGTTGAAGATGCGAATGCTGGCAGAGTAACTGAAACATTCAGACTTTGGGATCAACAGGATCAATTATTGCTTTCCTGGTCGCATTCCACAATTTCAGCACCTATTCTTTTAAAATTCGTCAATTGCAAGACTTCCTGGCTTCTGTGGGACAGAATCAATAATCAATTTCACACTCACATGAATGTGAAGTGTAATCACCTCCGTACTCAGCTTCATCAATTTATTCTTGATGGACGCACTGTTTCTGAATTTCTATCAGCGATCCAAGATCTAGTGGATTCACTTAATGCTATTGGCGAACCCATTTCAGTGTGTGAACACATTGCTGTTATTGTTGAAGGTTTGCCTGAAACCTATGAGTCGTATATTTCCTTCATTGATAACCATGCTGAACCCCTTACTGTTGATGAAATTGAAACTTTGCTGATTGATCATGAGGCACGAATTGAGAGGTGAATCAAAAGAAGGTTGTTGCTTTTGTTTTTTTTTTTTTTTTTTTTTAGCCAAAGTTAGTTTTTAAATGTTAGTTTTTTTGTTAGCGGAGGGATTCGAACCCACGACCTCTCCCTCCCACCCTTCCTGGGACTTTTCACCCAACCACCCAACCAACCTTATATCTCCAGTTGTTGCTTTTGTTAATGTGGCCTTTTCCTCTGTTGTGCCATCCTCTGCATAAGCTAATACCAACACTTTTTTTCGCATCTGCTACTGCAAACTATGTTCAGCAGAACTCCTACTCTTCACATACTGATTCGAATCAGAATCAGAATGCTGCTCGTGGTGGTTGTAATAATGGCAGTTCTGGTGGCAGAGGGGGTCGTGGAGGACGTGGCGGTCGCAGTTCTTTGCAGTGCTATATTTGTCAGAAGTTTGGACATGTGGCTGCTGATTGTTGGCACAAGCCCTCAATTACTGCCTCTCCTTATTCCATGATGTTTCCTCAGTCCTTTGCTACTTATGCTTTTGGTACTCAGCTGCAATATCCCTTTGCTAATTTTGTCACTCTACAGAACCTCAAATGTCTGTTCAACTTCAACAGCTTGTCCAACCCCAAATGGTTCTTATGCAGCCAATGCAATAACCTCTCATGCGACAATCTTTCATGCAGCACCCTCTCATGCGGCAATCTTTCATTCAGCAGCCTGTTATGCAACAACCAGCCATGCAGCAAGTGCTTCCCACTCTGATGGCTATGATCTCCCCTCACCAAATGACAAGTTACACTCCCAAATAGAATCATGCCATCAAGCTATGACTATTGGTTCAACTTCTGACCAATCCAACATTTGGTATCCTGACTTAGGTGCCTCTCATCATGTCATTGCCAATGTTGAGAACATTCAGCAGTGCTCTTCATTTGAGGGTCTTGATCAAGTGATTGTAGGCAATGGTTAAGGTCTGCCCATCAAATCTATTGGTTCTTCCTCCTTTATTTCTCCTTATAATCATTCTGCTGATCTAGTTCTAAATAGAATATTGCATGTTCCAATCATTTCTAAAAACTTTTTGAGTGTTAATCATTTTACAAAGGATAATTCAGTTTACTTTGAATTTCATCCTACTGTGTGCTTTGTTAAATCTCAGGTATCCATTGAGGTTCTTGTCAAAGGACATCTTGGATCCAATGGCTTGTACACATTTCCCAAGCTATTATCAAAGTCTACTTCTTCAAGCTCATTTTCCCAGTCTACTTCTAAGCCTGATTTGTTGCCTTCCATTGTAAAAACCAACTTTCCTGTTAATTCAGCCTCTATAAATACTGTTTGAGCCAACACTTGGCACTTTAGATTGGGGCACCCAAGTGTTGCTACACAAAAACTTGTAATGCGTTTGTGTAATATTCCTTCACCCTTGCTGCAGCTCCGTCAGTTTCTCCCCTTGATCGTTGGACAATTTCTCCAATGCTTCCACTCAGTTTTCCATCACGAACACAAATCCGGCAGGTTGGACCAAATGTTAGGAACCAAAAATTGAAATGAGAAAGAAAAGAAAGGAGTTTATGACTATGAAGAAAAGAACAGAAAACTCTCCTCCAAGGGTTTCCCCTTCACGAAGGATTTCTCCTTTCACAAAGAGCTAATGCTCAATCTACAAATGATAAGAACTCCCTCTCTCCTATCCTTCTTCCCCTATTTATATCTAATAAACCCCTCTATCTAACTAACTAACCCCTTAACTAACTAATCAATATCCTAACTGTAGTAACTAACTTATTAATAGTCTAACTATGTTAACTAACTTTCCCTTCTACTTATATCCTAACAGTAGGGGTAATAGGCCACAAGAGCAAGGATTGAATTGAGAACAGGGAGGGACATGTGCCAGCCTGATGATGGAGAGAGAGGAAGGGTAGGGAAGAATAACAGAAATGCATAATGCCACCTGGCTGCAAAGGAGTGGAGCAGGAGGGTGTGTGAATCATGGGGGAATCATGCAATAGAGGAGAAAGTGGGAAAATAAGGGGCTAGAGGGGATTGGAAAAGGTATCAGATATCATTTCAGGGAATTGGGGGTGCTAAGTATAGGAGTTATTCCTATCTCATCAAAAAGGAGTCACTCTTATTTTTTCTTTTTAATTCGATCATCCATTAAATTCTTTTTCTGCTACTTTACCCTATAGGTAATCCTTTTACTGAGGGAACTTCCTCAGGGTTCCAAAAGCATTTTGTTGAGAATCAATCAAATATTTTACTTTCATTGTGTTAATTATAGTTTATAGGCACATGATCTCCATTTAGAGGAAACTGAATATCCTCTTCATTTATGTGTATTTAATGCAATAAACCTATATATAATCATCTGTGCCTCCATGGTGTATTTCAGACACACGATTTCAACCTACTATCCTTCTGATTTATGTAATTTAACGTGGTATCTAGAGCCGGACGAAGGGAATAATGAAAACCCGTGCCTCATCGGGGTCCCATTGTCCCTGGTTAGCCCTTTTGCCTGCTGCCTTTCTTCTTTCACTTTTTTCCCCTTTTTGGTGGACCTTTATACTCGCTGCACCTTTTCCGGTGAACTTCTTTCACTTTAATTCTGCATTCCGGTGTTGCCCTTCTTCCGACAACCTGTTTCCACATTCCGGTGGACCTTAATGCTTGTTGCACTTATTCCAGCAACCCATTTCTGCAACTCTGACGACTGTTACGGAAACTACCACTATCATCGTACTCTGGCTAATTTTCCTGCCGATGAACCCACTACCAGCAGCGCTGTCCGCCGATCTACATGAAGCTGCTCATGGCGTTGCAAATGGAGCATCCACGCACCCTCACATGCGCCATCTCTGCCAGCCAAACAGCTTCGTCTGCTGTCGCGTGACGGCGTGTTCGACACCTTTTCCAGTCGCGATTCCTGACTACTGCATCTTCTACTTTATGCGCCTCTACCTCTGGAATTTCAAATCTATCAGACTTATTTTGGGCGAAAACCCCCTTTTGCACCATGTTTGGTTTTGTTTTTGTGCTTTTTCTTGGCACTGTTTGCTTTGCGTTTTGTGTTTCTGTTTTCTCACTTATCATGGCTTCTACTAGTTCTTGTGAGGATTTTAACCAGTGATTTGCCACCACCTTCAGCTTGTCGTTCATTTTCCGGCAAGGAATTCTGATCGCCTATCATATTGCTGTCTCTTTTCAGCATGTTTTTCGCCCACCGCCTTCAGCTCGCTGCTCATTTTTTGGTAAAGAACCTTTTGGTTGCCCATTCTGTTGCTGTCCTTTTCCAGCGTGTTTCTCAGTGACTTTTTTGGGCTTTGCTGACTATGATGATTTCCTCTCTTCACTTTGTCTTCACTAATATTGGCTTAAGCTTCCAATGTTGGTTTTAAGAAACGAATTTTCTTAGGCTGATGGGTATTTCAGCTCTTTCTTTCTAGCAATATTCCCTGACTTCACCAAGATTCCTGAGTTGTCTTCATAATGTTTCTTAGTGTAGCTCAATTTTTTATCCTTTTGTTGGAAATAAATTTTCTTGTAACAAGCTAAAGCTAAATAAGCTTCAGCTTGAGGGGGGGTGTTGAGAATTAATCAAAATATTTTACATTCATTGTATTGATTATAGTTTATAGTTACATGATCTCCATTAAGAAGAAATTGAATATCCTCTCCATTTATGTGTATTTAATGCAATAAGCCTATATATACAGTGATGCATTTCAGACACGGTTTAAGCATACTATCCTCTTATTTTTGTAATTTAGCACATTTGAATACCATTTCAGTTTCAGTATTTTAATTCCGCTTCTGGTACCTGTCTTTTACATGTTAGAAAATATAATGCTAATGCAGGAAGAAGTGTTGGAAAGAGCCAAAAAATCAAAGGAAAAGGCAGCACGTGAAGCTATGGAGGCACAAGGACTCATTTCAAAGTCTGGAGTTGAGACAAAAGTCCTGTATTCAGCTACTTCCAAAACTTTAAATTCTGCAACAGATCCAGTCACATCTGTTCAGTCTACTGATGCATCTGAAACAAATTCCGAACCTGCCAAAGGGGAGGAACCTACTACTAGTTCAACAAGTGATGAATGATCCATCCTTTTGTATTTAGCTTCAACTTTTGACTGATTTATACTGAATTTGCTTAATGCCTTATTTTCTCCAATCTAAATATATCATGTTTAATAGATACATTGCAACTTTTTCTTAATTCCATCCTTTCTGATGTGTGTATAATATATATATATATATATATATATATATATATATATATATATATATTCAAGAGATCAATAAATTCTAATTCTCATTTAGAGTGTCCCTGTTTCTTCCATTATGCAACAAAATTTGATTTGACTGTTTCTTGAGGTATCATTAACACTTACCATGACTATTTATATAGCGACAGCTTCGTGAAATTTGAATATGATCATATCTTAATGAAATAGTCTTCTAGCTAATATTATATCCAAAGGATTGTGATTAACAGCTTGTGGACGTACTTGGCCCTTAACTATTGATAGAGCAATATAGCTTTTTTTTTTATCTGATATCAAGGTATTTTCATGAAATTTTCATCATTTATTATTATTTTTGATTCCATATGATATGAATTTACTTGCAGATCATCTTGGAAACAAGTAAAGTGAACAAAGAGAAATTCGACTCTAACCGCAATTTGTCCGTAGAACCAATACTATATAAAGTTCTTAAATCTAAGAATAAAACAGAAGCTCTTAATAGAAAAACACTAAATTTAATTGATCTAAAAATTCTGGCTTCTATTTATAGGTTATGCTAGGCAACCTTTAAAACAAAATAAGTAAAGTTTCACTAATAATCCTACTAGGCATTAATTGCTCAGCCTCATTTACTTTCCACTAGGCTTCCCACTAAGTATTTATTTCTATTTATTACCATTAAGCATCACAATGATTTATTATGTTTAACTAACCATCATAATGGTTTAGGAAGCTCAAAAACACTAAAACCTGTCCTAGGAAAGATGAAAAGACATATGAACTAATACATAAAAAGTAAGAACGAAAATTACATTAAAAATAGAAAAATCCCAAAAGCTAAGTAATTTATCCAAATAAACTTCAACCCACATGCATTTTGAGTATTAAGTGCTCGACTAAATTTGCTTTCCAAATTAGGCTCTTACTATTTACAACCCCTATTTACCTTCCAATTATCCATTATATCCTTTTTCATAAAGAAGTATACCCCTTTTGTTTTTCAAAAATGTCTTTCCAGAATTACATATACCTATTTTGGAAATATATCTTTGAAACTATGAATCATAGTTCCGAAGATATCCTTCCAAAATAGGTATATATTTTTTAATAAAATATCACTTAAGAATTAAGATCGTTGATGAGAAATAAAAAAAATGATAAACATTTTTCTTATAACCATTTTTGTTAGTCTTATTTTTATCCTATCATCAGTGTTCTTTAAATTCTATCTAAAATTTTATTTTCATATTATCTTTATTATTCTTTACACCCTAATTTTAAACTATCATCACTAGATATTCATTATATAATATTGCGTTTTCATCATTATTATACAATATTGTGTTTTCATTCATGTGGCATTGCATTTCAAGGTATGTTCACCATCAACTTCATATATTATACATCTTAATTACAAAAGCAAAAATTTTAACGGTGGTTTCTTTCCTTTAAGTGTGTTAGGTTTGGACCACCACCTATCACATCTACCTTGGATTTTAATGATTAATAATAAGTATAAATTATTGACATTTTAATAAGTTTATGATGAGTAGACATGATCAACATTATTAAAGGACTTATATTATCTACATCATCCACACTTATAGCGGGAAAAAATTTGTAAATTATTAACTAGCGTCCAATGCGCTAAAACCAAGAGCGTCCATATGATATATTAATCAGTGTTATACAATGATTATAATTAACACTTGTGTCCAGTTGATATGAGTTTCGTACATACTCTCAAAAGCGATCAACATAGTTCTAAAATGTTGTGATAACTGAAAAAGGAAGTACACATACTCTTTTATAAATTTTTATTTTGCCTCTCTTTATTTGAATTGTTAACATTTAAATTTAAGGAAATGACAAAATGGAAGAGAATAAAAGGTCTACATAGAATATTTCCTCACGAACCAGAGAATGCCACGTAGCCTCATCTTTTATTGTGAGACAACGGTTATTTCAAGGACTCAGCACTAATCCTGTAATAGATCCGTCACTAAAGTCAATAAAAGGTAAACTTTACCCAAAAAGAAAGACGATGAAATTATTATGAGAAAACGAGAAAAACTCTAAAGCAAAACTCTGTAGAAATCACTTGACGACTCATTTAAGCATTTATTATTTACCTTTGTTATTCAAAGTTATCTTGTATTTGAACTTTACTGTTTATCCATTCATTGAGTGTTGTTGAATACATGTATTCATTCAAACTATTGTTTGTGAAAGCCAGGAGTGGCTTAATGTTAAATAATACTTGAGTTTTCTTAGATTTAGGGGGAGTCTAAGATAGTGCCAGAAGTGATATTAAGAATACTTGTATAGCAAGGAGTGGCAGGAGATATAATACTTGACTTTGTAATCAAGTTTTAATTAGCATAACCTTTTACTATTGTGTAAAGGGGAATTGGACGTAGTTCAATTTGAGTGAACCAGTATAAACCAAGTGTTTATACTTCTCTCCTTAACGGTTTATTAAGCAATCTCTAAGCTCTTTCTCTCATTATTTTCATACAAGGTATTTTCTTGAAAAATTGTTTTAAAAACTCTATCTTAGTCACTGGACAATCAAACTTGGCTTTATCAAAACCTATTTTCTTTTCAGCAAACAACTTATGATACATATACATATTTGTTTATATATGTAATAAATGTTTCTTTTTTTTTAAAAAAAAAAAACAAAGATTTTTATCTTTGATTAACACACTATTCAAACCCTCTTCTAGTGTGATTGTTGTTATTTCATTTGGTATCAGAGCTTGGCCTTGAGGGTTGAGTATTTGACAATATTAAGGAAAAGATACAGAAAATCAAAGATATGGAAGAAGAATTCTCCACCAACGAGCCACCCTTTTTCAAAGGTGTAAAATAAGATTATTGGAAAGAATGAATAATAGCTCATTTTGAATCCATTCACATTGACCTATGGGACATGGTGGAGAATGGAAACTACATTCCATATAATGATCAGCCGAATGAAATTCTTAGAAGCTGTTGGACAGAGGAGCAAAAACTCAGATTCCTGCTTAACTCCAAGGTTCAGAATGTGATGCTTTTTGCTCTATTAGAAGACGAGTACACCAAGGTATACAACTTCAAAAGTGTCAAACAAATATGGGACACTCTAGCTGTAATATATGAAGGAACATCATAGGTAAAAAGGAACAAACTTAGTCTCCTCACTTGTAATTATGAACTCTTCTCTACAGAAGAAGGCAAAGACATACAAAGTATGTTTAGACACTTTCAAACCATTCCTAATGAACTAAGATCACTAGGCAGAACTTATGATAACCATGAACATATTGACAAAATTTTGAGAAGTTTCTCTTGAAAGTAGAGACCGCAGGTAACGATGCTTAGAGCTTTAAAGAATCTTCATTCCATGAACCTTAAGGAGCTTGTTGGTACCCTCAAGGTTCATGAACAAGAGATTTAGCAGGACGAAGGACCCAAGAGAGAGAAGTCTTTGGCTCTTAGCAGTCAAAAGAACAAAAAAGTGTAACACCCTGAAATTTCGACAACTAAAAATATATGTTTGACGTATTTGTTGTGATTGTTTGATTATTTGATTAATTTAGATTGGTTGATTTGTTGTGCATTTTACATTGGTGCAATTGCTTGGTATGTATGTTAGGTTGTGCGAAGTTTGTTTGAGTTACGCTGAAAATTGAGTGATTTCGAGTTTGACTCGGAACCTGTTTTAGTAAAATCACCATTCTGGATTGATTAATCGTTGGATTGCCTTCAAATTTTAAAAGTAGGCTTCTAACTCAAGTATGTAACTTTTCACCGAAGCAGAAATTTTAAAATTGCGTCAGCTCACCCAGGCGAATTTTTACAGGCATTTTGGCTCGCCTGGGCGAGTCAAGGCGGTGATAAATTTGTACAACAATGTCAAAACTCAAAAAGATGGCTTCCTTCTTCCTCCAAAAGCCACCAAACCCCCTCCCTCTCCTCCTCCACCAGTCATGGCCACTGGTGACCACCACGAGCCACCACCGCTTGCCGTTGGACCACCACACGAAGAGGAACATTTTATCGGAGCAGAATCTTCAAAACTCAACTTTAGGATTTGGTAGAGAACAAAGCCTCCAATCCTTTTTTCTTGGTTTCTTTGAGGTAACCATGGTTTCCTTGTCTTTTCTTAGCTAGTTTGAAGCCTCTCTTGATATCTCTTGTGATTCGGGTACCGTTATTGACTATTTTTATACTTCCTTTGAAAACCCCTTTGAAAATAAAATGTTGTAAAAGTCTTCTTTTTATGAAATTGATGTCATTTCTGTGATCCTTGTTGAACCCCGATCACATTGGTGTAATCGAAATTTCAAAATGATGTCTTTTAATGTGAACTCTCAAAACTCCGTTTAGCCTCTTTTCGATTTGAGTGGGTATTTGACCCCAACTGTTAATTTTGACCTTGCCTTTGAAATCTATATTAAATTATCTTCAATTTGGTATATATAGCTCTGTGTTCGAACAAGCACGCGTATTCGAAGAATCACGAAACAACACTGCTAAGCTGTAACAGGGAGAACTCCTAGTTAGGTAAGGGGAGTTTATTATTTGGTTATAGTTTTAGTACCATAGTTGGGGGCCAGGGAGTCCAACTATGAGGATATTTGTCTGTCCCTGTTGTGTGCTAGTTTTCGAGAAATACTATGTTTTAAACTAATGAGGTGCAATATATTTATTATTGATGTATGTTTGTTCCTGTTGTGTGCTCGTTTTCAAGTAAAACTATGTTTTTAACTAATGGGATGCGATGAATTTGCTTGTTGATGGATAAAATTGTTAATGATGTTATTGTTGTAATGATTGGATTTTTGGAAAAAGTCTTAATTACAGAGGAGACTCTGCTCGAAATTTTATAATGTGTTCTCCATTTAATTCTCTATTAAAATTTTAAGTGGGCATAAGAGTGTGTTTTCTATATTGTAGTCCTCCTTTTTAATTTAGCATTTTCCTAAAATACCAGTCTTATGGTGTTATGGATTGTGAATGAATGAGATGATGTTGAAATGGGATAATCTGATTGGGTTGATGATGATGTAATGAGATAATGTTGATATAGTTGATGATGTTGAATGTTTATGATGATGATATTGAAATAGAATGATGTTGATAATATTGAAATTGAGATGTTATTGATGTTGTTGGTGATGTTTAAATGAGATAATCATGATGTGGTTGACGATGTTCAAATGAGATAATGTTGATGTGGTTGATGAAAATAATGATGAATACACAAAATAACCAAGAGGGGGGTGAATTGGTTAAAACAAACTCTTTAAAATTTCTTAAAACAAGCAACGGATTTAGGATCTTTATCACAATTAACTAAAAATGCTTCAATCAATCAAACCACTCAATTTAAGAATACAATTACTAAAAGTTCACTTGTTGTGTAATAAAGATTTCACCAAAAGAATCACATATTAAGATAACAAGAAGAGATTAACGAATAGAAATCAACACAAGAATTTACACTGGTTCACCCTTCAACAAGAGAAGCTACATCCAGTTTCTTCCAACTAAACCATGGTTAGAGTTCCACTAAATCAAAATTTGTTCTTTACAAGCTTACAAATCATCACCCTTTATCAACCCTAGATAAAGATCTGAAATCTAAAACCCTATTAGACTTCTAATGACCAAGAACCAGAGAACACTACTCTGTTCTTCCCTCTAGAGAACCCTACTCTAGAAAAGCTTTAAAGAACATCTTTGACCTAAGAGAGATACAACCTCATGATCCTTAGAAGATGAATGAATGAATTTTACCAAACAATCTTAGGTTGAATGAATGAAATTATTGAACTCAGCTCTCTTTGAAAAACTCTTGAGAAATCTTGTTGAAACCAACATGACCAATGATGCATGAGTTTTGGGTTTTGAAACAAGATCAATGTAACTCAAAATATCTTTTCTTAGGTTGTGAGAGCTTTTGTAAGTAATGGGTATTTCGCAAAAGCAAGTTCTATTTTAAAACTCAACAACTTTTTATAGAAAACATTTGTAACTGAATGTAATCGATTAAATCATCAAAGTAACTGATTAAATCGTCATATGTAATCGATTAAATACAAACTTAATCGATTAAAATGTTCTTGAGAGCAATTCTGGAAAACTTTGATGAACAATGTAATCGATTAATCTAAGACGTAATTGATTAAAGTAGACAAACACAGTTAGAAAATAAGCTTCAATAATCGATTACAGAAGAGTAGTAATCGATTAAGACAGACATGCTTAATGTATGAAATGAACTATGTAATCAATTACACTTGGCTCGTAATCGATTAAAGTGTTCTATATGACTTTTCTGAAATATCCTTTGCTTATGTAATCGATTACAGAAACAGAGTAATCGATTAAAGCAGACATATTTACTTTTTCAAAAACAAAGTCATGAGAGAATCATTCCACATGAATCATGTAATCATTCAACCTTTTCTTAAAACATGTATGCATGATTATGATTTATGCAATGCATGGATCATAAGATTAGCCTCTCAAACACTTAACAAATTACAAATGCCTTGGCATGTGAAAAGTTAAAATCTTTCTTCTGAGCCATAGGCTTCATCCTTGACTTGATCTTCTTTCAGCTCCCCCTATATCCAACAGTTGATGATATTGAAATGAGATGAGTTTGATATGTATGATGATAATATTGAGATGATGTGATGTGGATGTTGATAATCATTGATGAAAGATAATGTTGATGTGAACAATAAAATTGTATGATATGAATATACATGGACACCCATAGGGGTGCATGACTGGTGATTCTTGCGGGGAAGGATTTGTTCCTAGCCAGGTCATGCATTGATGGTGCCCATGGTTGTCATTATATGATATGGATATACATGGATACCCATGGGGGGTGCATGACTGGTTATCCTTGCGGGGAAGGATTTGTTCCTAGTCAGGTCATGCATTGATGGTGCCCATAGTTGTATACTGTGTTTGTACACGTCTGCAGTGACCGGTTGGTTATCTGTTAGACTCTTGGCAAGCGTACCAATTTGTCGTTGTAAGTTATAAAATTTATAAAAGTTCGTTTCGACAGGGACTTAAGTTTACTCAATTAATCCAAATAAAATTCAACAGTTTAATCGTTATGTACAAAGACTGTAGGTGAAATTCATTTGATTGTGAAATAAAAGAAAATATGAATATGAAAATCTAACGGATTTAGTATGTTGATATTACGGAACTACGGAACGAATAAAGCGAGTTTAGTTAAATTCAAGAAAAAGTGTAGGATTGGATTTCATCGTTTATACCCTTAGTATTCAAATAACTCTACCATGCATAAATCATTTTCTATCCTTATTGATGCGCACACTAATTTACCCTAAATCGATCCCTCACATTTGAGAATTCTAAGGATATTTACTAAATATCGATCCCTCGCATATCAAATAAATATTCCAGCATTAATAACATAATCATGTGCTTATTTGCAATCAAAAGGTTATGCCCTATTCCTAGCAACGTAACGTAATTAGTAAAGTCATTCAGTTCAAACCCTAAGAATACTTTCCAGACAAACTTAGGATTTACTTTTCATGAAACTAGTGATCAAGTAGAATCAAACATTGAGGACAAAATGAAATTACCAATAAGGAATAGAAAAGTTTCATGCATGAATAAATATTAAAAGAGATGTATAGGGGTAAGAAGATTACATCCAATCCTTAAGAGAAGCTAGCCAAGCATTGTAGAGAGCATCTCCTCAAGGGAAGAATTGATGAAGGAAATCATCACCGCTTCTTTCTGGCAAAGTCTCCACACTACTCTTCACTTCTCTCACTCTCCCTAAGATATCCTACACTATTCCTACGTTCCTAAGCTAAGAATTTTCGTTCCTAGATAATGAAATTCAAAATTGGATGTCCCTTGCTTCACAAATACATGGCTATTTATAGATTTGCCTCCTGTCTGCTTCCAGTTGCCCAGGCGAGTGTTTTTGCCTATGTTTACTTGACTGGGCGAGCTAACCTTTATCTTCTAGGAACTTGAAGCTCACCTAGGTAAGCTATTTAGCCTGTAGAGGCTCTCCTGGGCGAGTTAAAATCATAATGCTGAAAAAAGTCATGGGCCTGGACGAGTTGTGGGCCATTTTGCTTCTGGCACCTACCAATTTTGCTTTTTGTGACCTTTTTGCATGCTTGGAAACTTCGGATATCAATGGAACCTATCAAAAGACAAAATATGATTGGACTAATCTTACAAAATGTGAAAAACATCATTTATATAAAGTACTAAATTCAATTTGACAAGGTTTAGGGTAAGTTTATAAGCAAATTTACTAAGATCAAAAGATAAGTGCCATTTTGTAAGTTTGAATTGTTCTAACATAGGGCACTTATCATTATCCTTGTGGGGAAGGATTTGTTCCTAGCCACGGTCAGTGCATAGGTGAGCCCACATTTGGTGTGCTATGTATGTACGTGGGGGGGGGGGGTGCATGACTGGTTATCCTTGCGGGGAAGGATTTGTCCCTGGCCATGGTCATTCATTGATGGTGTGCCCATGTTTCATACTTCATGTCGCATTGATGAAAATAGAATGATGGACAGTAAGTACCGGGGGTACTAGGGGCCAATCACTCTGTTTGGAACTCCCTTGAGACTCAGGGTTGATCACCATGGGGGGAGCAACCAGTGCACGACAGGGTGACCTCGACGAGCTACTGCATCATTTTCCTGAGAGAAGCTATTTCCATGAGGATGGTACCACATTGCATTCTGAGAGTTGAGTCAAGTGCATGTATCATTCTGAGCATAATTATGTTGAATTGTGGGAAAGTGGATGACTAGTTGTTGCATGTGGGTGTGTAATTGATTAATTTTAGGAATGGTTGGAATTGTTATTGTTGTTCTCTTTTGATTAGTGTTATATGGTACTTGTTATTTTTTGGTAAGATAAACTCACCCTTGGATTTGTTGTTCCGTGTGGTTGGTACCTATGATGCTTGCGAACCCTCGGTCGTGGGAGTAGATGAGCAGTAGTAGGTGACCTTGGAGGGAGATCTTCTTTCTAGTTGGAGCCGCCTGCAACGACCACTTCTACTTCGTTTTTATTTCGTATTTATTTTTATTTGCTAAAAAATATTTTGCGAAAAATAACTGGCATAAAAGTTCAAACGAATCTTAGTTGATTTTAAAAAAACGAATCTAAAAATGAAGGTTTAAATGAAATCCATTGTTTAAAGAACGAGTTTATAAATTATAAGAGTTTTACGCGTTATTTAAATCATATAGTCCACAATGTTCACACACACCATACAGTCCATTCATTATTACATATCTAGAATCCCATATGTATACAGTCCGTAGTACATCACAAGCAGAGATCGTCAAAATAGACAAACATCAAAAAATTTTCATCTTTTCTTCTTGTACGTCATCCATATCACTGCTTTTCTGCTCGCCCAATTAATTTGGGGTCATCACAGGTGTCAACCACACGACACAAAATAGGGTCAGTCTTGATAAACAAAATTTAAATATCAACACTACGAAATAATAAGACAGAGATTTTAAATAAAACGTTTTCCTTAAAGTTTAATAATCTTTAACCCAAGAATTAAATCATCG
>PYAF01005962.1:99208-120112 GCA_007407185.1 Glycine tomentella
TGCCTTATAACTTGTCTTTTGCTTCCTACTTGATTAGCTTAGCTTCCTAGTTAATTTAATTGCATAGGAATTTATGGATAACTCCATCCTTCCCCTCCATTTTTAATTATACGGTTTAGCCTAGATTAAACAATCCATACTATACTTGTTTTCTTTTAAATAACATAATTGTATTCACTTGTTGTTTTAATTTATAACCATTTATGTATCCATTTATGTATTTGTTCCATTGTATGATAATTGCATTATCACCAAAAATTTACTACCATTTTGATAATCAAGTTAATGGAGTTTTCTTTAAAATTTGAAATTCACACGATTAGAGTCAATGATATCTTGGCGACGAGGCGGGTCATTACAGGATTGGTTCCTTCAAGTGTCCCTAGACGATGTTGATTTCGAGAATCCATGGTTACGTCAAGGTAAAGGTCCAAGATAAGGCCTTCAATTTTGTGGAACAAGAGTTTGAAGTGAAGACAAAGGTGTCGAAGTAGATGGGCTATATTGAAGCCGACGGAGAAGGCAGTGGCTGGATTGAGAAGCCAAAGGAAGGTGAAGAAAAGCCTGAGCCCCTTTGAGTAGATGATGATGGCAAATGTGGATGATCTCAGGAGGGTGTACAAGGAAGACTATGGAGAGTTGAAAGCTTGTTTTGAAACTATCTCAGAAAGGTTGGGTGCTATAGGAGCACCATATGTGGATGACCTATGATTTACCCTTAGCTATCCCCATAGGACCTCCTTAGAGCTTAGGATAATATGCCTCTAAGCTCTCTAGGACATAATCTTGGCTTTATTATGTTTTCGACTATGTTTCTATGTTTTGTGATATGTTTAATCATGACTTGTAATGATCTTTTTTAATGAAATATATGACATCTTTCTATTTCCTACCTTGTGTGTTTATGAGTTTATTTGTTTTCTCATTTGCTACATAATTTTTGGCTTTGTGATGCCAAAAGGGGTAGAAAGATATGATTGACTAAGCATGTTGTAGAATAGGTACAATGACAAAGACAAACATCAATACACATCATTTGGTTTAGCATGATCAAAACCGAAAAAGGGGAGATTGTTGATTGAAGTTTGAAGTCTTGAAGATTAGCCCTTAGGTTTCGGTTTCATGATTTTACAATGTCAAACAAGTTTTAATAGATGTGGCATTTGTATTGTATGTTTTTAGACTAGGCATGATGCAAGATATAGTTGTAGTTTATCTTATATCCAAGCTTAGTATGATTCAAACATGTTAGACTAGTGGATTGTTCTCTAAGTTTCTTAGAAGCATTAAGTTCAACACTATGTAATTGATTACACGATTTTGTAATCCATTACAAAGTGTTAGAATAAGCAACACAACCATATTTTACTTGAAACTTGGCTAGAAGCATCGAATTAATTGGTTACTAGTTCTGTAATTGAATATATGTGTCAGTTTCAAAAGCTTACTACATTTTTAATTTTCTCTTTCTTTTGCCATTATTCTTTTCAAAATTTTCTTCTCCTTTCTTCCTTTTCTTTCACTTTTGCTAATTCTTTCTTTTCCTTTGTCCATTTGGCTTATTTGAATGTCATTCTTTGTTTTTCCTCTTTTCATTTTCTGTATTCACCTTGATTTTTGTATTCCTTTTTTGCAAAACCACAAATCACTTAGTAGTTCAATCTCAACCAAGGTAAGGTACTACTTGTGGTTTGAGGTATTATCAGGTGAGCGACAAAAGAAGGCTTCAGGCTCAAAGGGTTGGCAAAGGATTAATTGCAAGGAAGGCTGTTTGGCCCAAGCTTATCAGAAAAAAATGCCTTTATCATATCAATCATGCATGCATCAGAGAGAAACAAAGCAAGTTCTAGAGTCCTATTGTTGTGAGGTCACTCTTAGACAAAATTAACTGTTTAAGCCCAAACCTCACAGGCTGTGGTACAAGCTAGACTCATGGTGATTTCAAATCAAACAATGCATTCCATTTCGAAATGAATTAAGTCATACAAGCATTCACACGCTCAATTCAAGTTTCATACAACATCAATTCATGATTCATATCACCAATGCTTTCCAAAATCCAATTCACAATTGGCTGATCAAGCAAATCTAAATCTGGGATGGCTTGCCTTTAGCAAAAATTTCTAATATGTACACCTATGGTTAGGTTAAAATTAGACGCAAAATGAATTGGAGTTACTTGTTTGTATAGCTTCACAAAAAGAAATTTGTTATCAAAAAGTATCTGCCTACGGTTCGCTTTTCAACAAAAAGATGCATTATTAACAAAAAGACACGTGTTTCCTCGATTAATGTGCCCCTATTCCCAGATTTAAACCCTTTGTTGTCCCCAGCAAATGAGACGCATAAACACAAGACAGATAACACGTTATAAGAGGAAACATACTCATGCATAAACTCAGTATCAATCATGGCAGAAATGTCAGATATACGGGCACGCACTGACGGTGCCAAAAATACAAAACTGTCTAAAATGCTGAATGGAAGGTGTAGGAAAAAGTAAATGACAGAAACATAAAGCATAAAATAAAGGAAAGGTAGAGAGCGAGGAGGATCAGTGCATCTGGTCCTCGTCCATGGTCTCTGTTGTTGCTGCTGATGGTGATGGAAGTGCAAATGAGAGCGGAGGAGGCTGTGATGGTGAACTGGTGGAACCCACAGAGAAATGCTGGCAGAGGGCAATGAGCACCCTGGACTGCTCATCAAGCTGGGTCTGCATCCTCTGGGTGGTGGAGGTTTGCTGCTCCATCTGCTGCTGGATCTGCCTGGTGATATGGGCCTGCTGCTCCATCTGCTGCTGGAGGCTCTGAATAATGGTGGTCTGGTGTGCGATCTGCTGCTGCATACGCACATACGTCATAGAGTCCTCACAGATAGGCTCGCGGTGATGAGCTGAGCCAGATGCAGCAGGGGAGGTCTGTGGTGGTGATGATGGAAAGGGAGTGGCTGGCTGCTGATGCTGGCGAGGTGACGCGGCTGGCAGCTCATGCAGGTTTGGGACCTCTGGCATGGGAGCCTCCAAGCCTTCCCAAGGTCTGAACCTCGGGCTCCGGGCGGCTATCTCCTCCCGGGAGAGGTCCGCAGCACGAAGGAGTTGGTCCTGAAGCGTGCGTCGGGTGGAGTCCTAGTAGGTCTTCTATGAAAGAGTGTTCCCCAGGGGTACGTTTAGGGGCTTATCATCAGGGATCTCCAGGCCCGCGTGTACACAAAGATGGGAGATAAGGGAGGAGTGAGCAAGGTGGGATCTGGGGCTGCCGTCCTGAATCATATGCAGGATATGGTCTGAGAGTGCATAAGAGATATCAAGGTTGATATCTCTCTGCAGCACATACAGTAGGCAAGCCCGCTCCACATTCACATCCATCAAGTTAGAAGACGGCAGAATGGTGGAGTTCACGAACAGATGCCAGAAGTCTGACTCTGCGTGTAGCTCATTCATCCTGAGCTTCTCGGGCACATAATCAAAACCGATCTTCATCCGCCAAGCGGAGAAGCGCCCGATAATGCCTCGGCGGAGCTCGTCCGCAAGCGAAGGCATGTCGTCCCTATAGGTGGCCTTGCCCGTGCAAGGAAAGGGCTGCATCCTGTTGAACCTCTTCACGAAGCCACAACGGCGAGATCCATCGTGGGAGGTCCGGAGGAAGCTCTCGATAAACTCCTGGTCGAAGGGGACGACCACGCCTTTCACCCAGCTGCGACGCTGCTCAGCCACTGTCGCCCGGTCTACGTTGGCGCAAAACTCCTTCACTATGGAACTGGAGCTCTCATCTGCGAAGCTGACTAGTGTCTGCCACTGGCGGCGCTCAATCACCTCTCTGATGAGGGAGTCTTGTGGTAGATCCTCCCAGTCGAGCTCGAGGATGAACTTCTTTGGGAGGTACCACTTGTCGAAGCGGTCCTGGTTCTCGGAGGAGCGAGGGCGCTTGCTGCCAGCACCGGAGGTAACCTTCTACTTGCCCTTATCCACCTGCTTACCCTACACATGGAAACCAAAATCCAATCCACCATCAGTTTAACATTTCATAACACAGATTCTGGTTTATGCATTGGTGTCTGTGGAATTCCCAGATTTAGAATGAAGCTATATGGTGAACAGGAATGTGCATCAACTTGCTCAGGGAATATAGGTTTCAAGGTCAAGATATGATCAATTCAACAATAATCATACCATTATCAAAGCAGGAAAACAATGCCTCAAATATGGTTGAACAGATGGTTAACAAAATGGTGACCTATAAATGCTTCATGAGTTCAATCATGCAGTCCAGCAAATTGATGGCAGAAAGATAAGCATGTTTACAACACATAATCACTACCAAAATTGCTAACACCAAGCTAAGTTTCAACAAAATGATTATGTAGGGAATCAGGCTCAGCTTGATGCAATTCAGACTACCTTTCAATACCATAGCAGTTCTAAGTTCTAACACGCACTAGACTAATTGAAAGTGAAACAATCCAAGCAATTTGAAAGCACATGCAGACCAACGAAGCCAGAGGCATTGCTAAAAGGTATTACATGTACAACTTCATATGAAGGTTGACACCATTGTGTTATCCTATGTAGACATGCTAAGCTCAATGAGGGAAACTAATGCATTACCAGCAGTTGCAAACAACTAATGGTCAAACAAACAATTGCAAGGAGCATCTTATAGCAGACTCAAGGCCAGTAAATAATAGAATAGTGAGTGTAAATCCATTGGGCATCATGTTTAGATTTATGCATGCAGCAAAGTTTGGTTCAAAGAAAAGAACTGCAGGGCTTGAAGCCCAATGATGCAACAAATCAGACCAATTTAAAACTTTGCATAAAGCACATCAAACCAAAATGCACTGGACCGCCAGTTGGGTTTGAAGCCATATGGCCACAAGGATGGTGACAAATAGGCTTCATGATTTCAATCATTCATTTAGGCACAGATGTCGAAAAGATTCAAGCATATTTACAGTATATAAATTCCCACAAGTTAGTGACTATGAATGCATAGTGACCAATTAAATTAAGAACATGGCAAAAGGTAGAATCACACTTGAGTGCAATTCCCAGATTTAATTTGAAAGCATATTGTTTATAGAATTGGACAGGCATATTCAAGGAGTCAGCATGACAGAAACACAAATAGGGGGAACAGGTTACCTATCTGTTGAGCCTAATATGTCCAAACTGATATTTATAAAGTATGCTTAGTGCTGTCAAATAAGCAATTGAGTGCAGGGAATACAGAAAAGCAATTGTGGTTCAGTGCATACTATCATTCAAAGTTCAGGGTTCTAACTTGTTTTCAACATGGATTCAGGATTGATCAATTTGGGTCCTCATATCTTTTGATATTTTCATTTTGACCCCATAATACTTTTTAATAATTTCCTTTTGGTCCTTCGTAAATTATCTTTTAGGACCCAAACTTTTGATATTTGCAAAAATGACCCAAAACTCTCTAGACAGAATTTTATGAATCAAACTCAGAAAATTTCTAGCAATGCTATGAGTTTCATGAAGAACACGAAGAACAACCCATATTCAAAACAACTCCAAATTCAACAAAACCATAGGGGAAATGAAGGCAATTGCAAGCTAAACTCAAAAATCACACAAAAAATACACAAAGAACAACAAACAACCAAGAATCATGATTTTCAATTTTCATTTTCTGGAAAAAAAAATAAAAACGAAAATGCAAATAACATAGATAGAAATCTTTACGAAATACTTTCCGGAATCAAGCTCTGATACCACATGATGACCACCAAGACATGAATGCTTGGCTTGGATCGTTTCCGGAATGTAATCTTCAAGACTCCATGAATTAGGGTTGAAATTCAAATAGAAAAATGGAGAAGATTAAGGAATGATTTAGAATGACGCCACGATTCCAATCGGAACGATAAGTCGGAGGAGGATTAGCCACAAAGGAAAGCTCCCTTGATAAGAATCAATTTGGTCTCAATCAAGAACCAACAAGAGGCTAAGCTCTCAATTTAAGCAAAAGCTCAATTTCATTAATCAAAAGTTAACCAAAAATAGCAAAGTCTGAGTATTTATAGGGCTAGACCTCTAATAAACTCCTAAAAACGTAGGTGTAGGCCTATTTACGAAAATATCAAAGCCCATTACATGAAAACAACAAAAAGAAAGCTGCAGTACCATTTTTAATGAAAATAATCGATTAAAACGAAGCGTAATCGATTAAAACAGAGCGTTCTACACTGTGTAATCGATTACAGCAATGTCGTAATCAATTACAATAGACAGATAATCGATTACAGCAACGAAATAATCGATTAAAACAGACAGACAGACAGACAGACAGAAAAATAGACAGACAGACAGACAGCATTTGCATTTTAATTGATTACAGACACATTTAATCGATTAAAACAGACAGCAAATGCTTATTACAACAAACAAGACTCTTTTGATGTGTTTTCATTGAATTTGGTGTGCCTCTTCATGCTTGTCCACAAGAAATAAGGCATTTTTGATGTGGTCTTGAAGGGCTTGAGTTCTAGCTTTTGTCATGGGTCCTTCAAAGCTCACCAAAGGAAGTGTTTCAAGCTCTCCTTCTAGACCTTTGGCTTGTAATGGACCTCCATCATCATGATCCTTAGATAGACCTCTATCACTTTGATAAATTGTTTAAGTTTTTGAATTAAATCAAAGGTTTTTGGAAAAATAAGTTTTCTAATGATTTAATCAATTACATTAAAGTAATAATCGATTATTTTGTTCTTAGTTCATTCTGGAAAAATTTTCAAGAACAATGTAATCGATTACGTATCAGATTAATCGATTATTTGACTTAAGGTTACATATAAACTGCCTTGATGAACATTTTAAACGATTACCAAAGAGCTGTAATCGATTACATAGGCTAAACAGAAAAAGATATCTTCCTGTCTTTGTCGACTACCAAGGTTAGTAATCGATTACATCTTTTGTCTGTGCTTAACATATTTGTTGCATTAATCGATTACCAAATATAGTAATCGATTACATAGTTCAATATGATTTTTGAAGCTTCCTGGTTTAATCGATTACCAGAATCCATAATCGATTACACAGTGTATTTCTAGTTTATGAAGCTTCCTGTCTTAATCAATTACAAGACGGAATAATCGATTATTTTGTTCGTTGCTCATATCCAGATTTCTGTAGAACACTTTAATCGATTACAAGGTTAATTTAATCGATTACTGACAGTTACAAAAGTTTTTTATAAATAGAACCTTGGCTCAGCTTGTTTAGTAACTTGATAAATTCGTATTCTGAGCCTACATAAGCTTTGTAAACATATTCTTAGTGATTTTTTGGGTTCTATGAGTTCTTGCTTCCACTAAAACACTTATGGGTTTTTAAGTGATTCTTGAAGCAAGAAGATTCTTTTCAAAGGTTAAGGAAGGAGATGTTCTGAGTTTGTTTTCATTATTCAACCTGGTATATTCATTCATGTGCATATCATCCACTGGATCATCAGGTGTTTTATTTCCTTAACTCAGTGGTTGTAATTCTTTTCTGAATTTGTATTGAATTGGCTATCGTAATTTTGATTCTTAAAGCTTAGGGCTAGAGAAGCGTTCTCTAGCTTAAAGATCAGAGTAGTGTTCTCTAGATCTTTCTTCTTAGAAGTCTAATAGGGTTTTAGATTTCAGTTCTTTATCTATGGTTAATAAAGGGGAGGTTCTTGTAAAAGCTTGTAAGAATATTTTTATGATAGTGGAACTCCATTCTAGTGTTGAGTGGAAGAAAACTGGATGTAGCTTCATAGTGTTTGAAGTGAACCAGTATAAATCTTTTGTGTTTTGATTCTTATCTCTATCTTGATTATATTCTGTCCATCTTGATTATATTACTTTGTTTATCAATTAAAATTTGAGCTATTGGATACCTTGGGCTGAGCATTTGATTGAATAAGGTTTCTTGGTTTCAAAAGTGATAAAGATCCTAAAGGGAAAATCTGATTTTGTCTAAGAAATTTTAATTTACCAAGCCTAACCAATTCACCCCCCTCTTGGTTAAGTGTAAAGTGTTCCTATATTTTACACTTTCCTTTTTCCTATATGAACTAATTACCATTTTGGCCATCACATATCATACAACAATTCTCATTGAATGAGATCTTAAAACCTTTGTCACATAGTTGGCTTATGCTTAGAAGATTGTGCTTCAAACCATCCACATAGAGAACATTGCTAATCTTGGTATTGAAGCTATCTCCAATGTTGCCTTCACCAATAATCTTACCCTTGTTGTTATCTCCATAAGTGACAAAGCCTCCATCTTTAGGAACAAGATTTGTGAGCAAAGACTTGTCACCCATCATATGTCTAGAGCATCCACTATCAAGATACCACAAAGAAGTTCTTGCTCTTAGACATACTTGAAAAATCAAATTAATTCATAAAAGAAGGTACCTAATTGAGGTTGGGTCCATAGGGGTTAGTGACTTTCTTTCTCTTTTTCACCCAAATGCACTCTCCATTTGGCACATAGAATTTTCTACAAAGCATTTATAGGATGTGTGTCCTCTCTCCATACAATAGTTGCAAATAACAACCCTTGGAGATTTTCTAAAGAAAACATTTTGATAGATCCTTGACTTCCTTTTATTTTTCTGTTTTGGGGGCACAAATGTTGTTTTTTGGGACATATTTTGAGTTTGGTTTATACCCCAATCCAGAAGTATCTCCAGCATATTTTTGTGCACTAAGCATTTCATTGAAATCACATTTTCCTTTGTACAATTTTTGCAAGAGATCAATCAAATTGTTATTCTTTGAAAGGAGCTGCATATATTTCTCTTCTTGATTGATTCTATACTCATCAAAGACCTTTTGCAACATATCATATTTGTCAACATTTGTAGAAGAAGAAGTACACACACAACCATTTGATTTGTAGCTTGAAACAAGTTTTTCATTTTCTTCCTTCAAGTTACAAATCTCAGCTTGTAGTTCAATAATCTTAGCAAGATGATCTTCAATATTCTTTCTAAGCTTATTGTTAGATTTTGAAAGCTTTTGTGTCTCTTTGTGCATTTCTTGAAAAACAAGAATAGCTTGATCAAGTTCAGAAATTACCTCATCCTCTTCACTCAAGAGATCATCATCATCTTCATTGACAATGGATGTAAGACACATGTTTGCTTCCTCTATTTCAGTGGAGGATTCTAAACTTGTTGAGTCATTGTCTTCCCAAGCTATATAAGCTGTTCTAGACTTTCCTTCTTTCTTCCCTTTGCTGTCCTCTTGTTGCTTCTTCAAGTAGATTGAGCATTCAGACTTGATGTGGCTAGGTTTCCCACATTCAAAGCATGTAAAGTTGTTATCAATCTTGTTGTTGTTGTTTTTGATGTTTCTTGAGAATCTTTTGCCTTCGTTCTTCTTCAAAAACTTGCTGAACTTTTTGACTATTAAGTTCATGTTTTTCACACTTCCTCATCACTTGAATCTTTCTCTTTCCCCACTTTAGATGTTATAGCTTTTAGAGCAATTCCTTTGCCTTTCTTATCTGCATCTTCAACACAAGTTAATTGAGACAATTCCAATTCATATTCAAGTAACTTAGCAAAGAGTGCAGCCATTGACATTTTGGATAAATCCTTGGATTCTTTAAGGATTGCTGTCACCTTTGGTTGCCAAGATCTAGTGAGACACTTCAAGATCTTGATGTTTAGTTCCTCAACATCAAAAGTCTTTCCAAGTCCCAAAAGATGATTGACAATGTGTGTGAATGTTGTTTGGAGCTGGGAAATGATTTCATTTGTGTTCATCTTGAACATTTCATACTCATGAATCAATGAATGCTTCCTTGATCTTCTTACTTGTTCAGTTCCTTCATGAGTGATCTCTAACATCTCGCACATCTCCTTAGCACTTGTGCACCTAACTGTTCTAAAGAATTCATCAGAAGAAAGTGCAGAAGTTATCATGTTTAACCTTTTTCTCAACATCAGTCATCTCATCCCATTCTTTGGGAATCATGTCATTACCAACAGTTTTGATGGGTTGTGAAAAGGTGCGCAGAAATAGTAAAAACTTTCACGTGTATGGTGCATCGAAATTATTATCTTGGCAAAAGAGAAATATGCTATTTAAACCCTGATCAGGTTGAAATGTAGAAATAGTTGGTTGAAAAATCAAACGTCTACATTTAGCAAACTAATCTTTGTTGGGACTAAGTTCAGGGATGATAACCCGGAACATGTTGCAAAGATAAAATGAAAGGAATCTTTGCAAAATAGAATGCTTGATCGTTGAAACCAGATGGATATTTATGTAGACTATGCAAAATATTTTTTATTTTGGCCAAATCATTCAATAGAATACGGTGTAGTATGGATTCATGCGTGTGATCAGAACTCTAAAAAGCGTCGAGTACGCGCAATAAGTAAGGAAAAGATAAGTAAAAAGATTACACAAAGTGTTGATAAAAATGAAATCGGGAACAAACCTGGCAATATTCGATACAAATTCAAAAGGGGCTCAAAGGCCCCAAAAAGAAAAGAAAAAGATTACAAGGTACAACCGGCATCCCAACCCTTCAAATATTCAAGCTGCCCGCGATTGAGCTTGGTCATCAGCTTGATTGGTAGGGATCACCTCTTCCTCTTCGCGGATTTGACCTTGATCCACTTGAGTCACTGAATCTTCGCGAGGAGAAGGGGAGAGATCAACTTACCATCGTTGATGAAAGCTTTGAAGTGCATACCAGTGGTATTCAGCTCAATCCCGGGGTTTAAACAACGAATCTGCTCCAGCGTATTGTTGAAGGACCTTTCCACAGCTGCTGACAGCTGAGTTCTTAAATTAATAGCATCAATCTTGGTATATTCTAGCTCAGACTCAGTCTGCTTATGCGTTTTTTCTAGTTTGTCATACAACACGTTCAAATCCTTAAAATTTTTAGTGGTGATGGCATTTAATTTCCGTAGAGAAGCCACGTCAGATTGTGCCTTCGCAGCCGTGTTCTGAGCCACAAGTAGTTCATCACAGGCCTTCTTGGTTTCCTCCTGAGAAGCTTGAAGCTCATTAAATGTTTTAATATACCTGGTCTTCAAAGTCGCCAAACTCTAAACCAGGGATGAGCATTTCAGGGTACTCATCTCTATGAGGCCAAGCTCCTGTATTTCAACATCGGAGAAGGGAATTGGATCCATGAAGTGCTTCGGCCCTTGAACAACACAGAAGAGTTGGTTGAGCAGCAGGATCTCAGGGTGAGACGAATGTTGGAGGAGTTGCCATTTAAGCAGTAGGAGCCCAGGGTGAGAAGACTGTTGGAGCAGGCGCCGTTTGAGCAACCAGAGCCTTTTCCTTGTGTGCCTCAGAAATATTTTGCTTCTTTAACCCAGGGTCTGTGGCTGTGACACCTTTCCCTGAGTCCAGAGCGGCGAGAAAAGGAGGGGGTTGAGGTCGTTGTGGCTGCTTTGATGTGATTGGGTGGCCAGAGGTCGAAGTGGGGGGCGTTTGCTTTCTAGTACCAGGAGCCGGGGTTTGCTTTCCCAAACCGGAAGCTGGAGTTGACGAGGACACTGGCCGCTTTCCCATATTGGAAACTGCAAAATAAAATGAAAGAAATAGTTAAAACAAGCAAACTCGTGTATAATAAATAAAAGTGGACATGATCATACTCGATTGTGCGGGAAACCCGGTTCGATATTTGCGAATAAAGGAAGCAACGCTGGGATGGCTGTGAGCTTCCTTATATGCAGTTATCCGGGTAACCGAGAAAGCATCAGAATTTGACTAACTTGTTTCCTCAAAACGGTAGGTGGAAGGAGGAAATTCATGGTGGGTATGGGACCAATAGAGTGGAAATTTCCACTCTACATCCCTGGAATCAGGAGAACAAAGAAAAAAAGTTTGTTTGCCAGGTTCCACAAAAACTTTGAAATACTTGTTTTCAAAATTTTTAAAGGAGTCTGTATATACATGAACGAGCTTATGCTCAAAAGAAAAGAAAAGAGGAACGATATTGGGGATTTCCAAATGTTGACAAAAATGCTCAAAAGCTGTTATGAAACCCCAATTGTTCGGATGAAGTTGTGAGGGAGCTAAGGGAGGTGACTTAAAATATTCATTTGAAACTGGAATAAAGGAAATTGGATCCCTATTGGGGTTATCAAATCTTTATAGAAGAAGAAAAAATAAGGGCTATTCCCTTCCCTCAAAGAATAGATAGGCTCGTCCTTATCAAGAGGTGCACGCTAAAGTTCTCTTAATTCCCGACAGGAAGTGCGACAACGTCCTCCGAATTCATCTTGGACAACGTATGCAGTACTTCATGGGTTACCCATGGGAATTTGGAAATCATGGTAGGGGAAAGGGAACCAGAATGCGATTCAGCAGATTGGGACTCGACAACTTGTTCTGAAGACGGGGTCCATAAATACCTACGTCAAAGAAATAAAAATCAGTAAAGCAGTGACATAACTGAAGAAGAATAGTTTGGTTGGGAGGAGAGGTTGTTGGACTAAAGGAATCATCTGAGATAAGGATGATATCTTTAGATCCATCAATATTCTTGGCAGTATCAAGAGGGCTACCCGGTACAAAAATGGCGTTACTTGGCTTGGTGAGACTCGATTTAAGGACAAGGACCGTGTTGTGACAACAAGACCCAAGTAGCGATTCAGCCATAGAATCACAGCCAAACTCTAAAAGTTTGGTGCTTTCATAAACGCAGTTGAAACACGGGTCGAACCGGGTTTCCAAGACAGGTTCTGAGGTAAGGATGACACTACCTTGGGACAATGAAAAATTTGGGTTCTTCAGTTCAAAACCCGGAGAAAAAGGGGAAGGACATATAAGGGAAGCCCTAGTGTTAAACTGAACCTTAGTCTTGTCTAAAGGAATTTCATTTTTAAGAATTTTAATTTTCCCTTTTTTGCTATCCCCACCAGTTTGTGAGCGAAACAAAGCCTTTTCCCTTTCTTCTTCAGAAAGGGGAAAACCAAATAACCAATACCCAACCCTAGGGGGAATGGTTTGGCGTAATCTTGCCTCTTCTTCTGGAGAAGTGTTCATCATAAACGATGAAAATAGAAATGTTGCAAGAAAACTGTTTAAAATATTGAAATATATGCAGCAATGAAACAAAACCCAGAAAATGACCAAAAAATGATCAGATTGAAAGCACCCCAAGAACAACCAACAAAATACAATCGAAGTAAAAGTGAAGTCATGAAATTTAATGGTAGTGAGGATACCTGTTTCTGTGAAGATTTCCTAAAGCTTAGATGACGAAACGCTGAAAATGGTAGAAATGAGGGTTTAGAAAATGCAAAGAGACACACAGAAATAAGAAGCAAAAGAACACGAAAATGCAAAATGAAAGGAGACATATATAGTCACAAAGAAGGATGCAAGTGTAACCGTCAGATTCGTGCGAAATGTTGTGTAACCGTCAGATGTGTGTGCAAGTGTAATCGTCAGATGCATGCAAAACGTCACGTAACCGTCAGACGTGTGTGTAGCGTCACGTCTGGGGGCAAAAAAGACCAATCAATTCAAAATTTCATAATTAGCGCGCAATATGAAACGACATAGAATTAAATGCGCGTATGTATTGAAGGGGAAAAGCAGAATGCCAACAGTGTGTTACGGCTAATGATAAGACAGTTGTAAAAGCAACTTCCAGAAAGACGTTCCTCATTCCAGATGAGAGATACGTGGAGCCCTCATGACTGTCCAAATCCAGGGGTAGAAATAAAGAAACAACCCGACATATATGAAAAATCGGGATCAACCATCCTTACTAGGGATGGTCATATAAATCAATCAACGTCAAGAAAAGAAGCAAATCGACAAGCCAGTTGGGGGAAATGGTGTGCGCAAATCAAAACCTGTCAGAGCTGGAAGACGGGATTGTGTCAACTAATACACCCCGACTGCTGAGAAGCCTCAACAGGGGCTGGGGGGCAACTGTTATGGACCCAATATATGGGCCTATTAAAATGTCCCATTAAGGGCTCATTAGCTCAGAATCTCAAAAATAACTTGAGAAATCTCAACAACATGCAACAATGTGCAGAACGAACGTCGAAGGAGATCCTAACAAACAGATATCCTAATCCCAACAATCAGCGAGTATATCTTATCTAATCAAGAGGTTATCTCTTATCTAATCACAAGATGGCAGCAATTAACCTAGAGGTAACACCCTTATAAATAAGAGGTACGCTTACAGGTATATGGATACTCTCTCGACCCTATTATATGCTATCACTGTGCACACACCTCATCTCAATTGGCTAAACACCATATCGATATTAAAGTGCACGATGATCTGCTTGACCTAAGGATATCTCTTCCATAGATACCTTGGAGAGAATTATAGATCCAAGATTAACTTGCTAGCTATTAAGCTAGACATCCCTGTCTTCAAGGACAAAACACTTTCAAACTACAAACTCTCCCTTTCCTCTGTGTGTCGATGAAAAAGTGTGATATGCGCCTAGCATATACGGTTTTCCTAAGCTTTTTAGAGCAAGAATTGAGCATGAAGCATAGATAATTGCCCCTATTTTGTCATGATTTGAGCTAATGTGATGAATTGACAGGAAAGCAACCACAAGTGCCAAAACTAAGCAAAATCAGAAGCATAGAGCCAAGTCTGAAGAAGCTGTGGCGCCATCAGCGCCATCTGTGGTGCCTGGAGCGCCATTCACATTGGAAGTTGGCGCCCAGAGCGCCAATCTCACGCCAAGGGCGCCATTAGCACTGGAACCTGGCGCCTGGAGCGCCATGTCAGCACCTGGGGCGCCACCATTTCTGTAGCTCAGCGCCTGGAGCGCCATTCTGGCGCCCAGAGCACCAAAAACCCCTGCCAGCCAGCACCCGGAGCGCCAATCTCATGCCTGGGGCGCCATTATCTCTGGAAGTTGGCGCCTGGAGCGCCACAACCACGCCAAAGGCGCCACAGATCGACAGAAGCAGCATTTAAAGGTAAAACAGAGACTTCACAGGCTAGGCTATATATACTTTCACCCTCAGCATTGAATGCACGAACTACTGGAGGGAAACTGCACTAAATAGGGTTTTAGGAAGCTTGAGTACCTTAGTGAGGGTTTAGGGAGAGTGAAGGTTTAAGTGGAGGTTTCTCCATCTTCTTCTTCCTTGCTTCAGCTAGGTATGCCATTTTCTTTTGTAACACAGCCACCCATTATGAGGTTTGGCTAGTTTTTCATTGTAGTTAGGGCTAAGCACTGAATGTAACTGTTGCGAAATAAGCACACGGCAAGTGCACCGCTCGTTTCAAGTAATAAAAGTAGGTAAGTAGAGTATCGTCTCCACAGGGATTGGGGTGAAATTTATAGCAAGTTGCAATCAATGCAATTGGAAATAAAAAGAAATTATTTGTGAAGAATTTGTTGTGTGTTGAGTGTTGAAAGTAAATTGAAAAGAAGTAAATGCAGTAAATAGTTGGGTTGTTACCAATGGAATGAATGATTGTGGTCAGGCACAATCCTCTTTGATCCCTACCTCTTTCACTTAACTGGTCATTAAATTTAATTAATTCTGTTTACTCAGAGAATAAATCTTTCCTAGATTAGTTAATCCCTAATCCCTTAGCGAATTAACCCTTTAACCTGAATCGAAAACCTAATCCCTTAGTGAATTCTATCGAGTTAAGCAATTGAAAGAGTTTATTATAAAGTTCTGCAGCCACGCATCCCTATCCCTAGGCAATGAACAACTGTTAATTTATTCATGTCAGAAATTAGAACCCCAACGTCCCCATTGTGAATCCTAACCCTCAGCACTTAGATAGAATGGCCAATTCTAAACAAGAATAAAACAATGAACAACAGAATAAATTAAAGCAAACATAATAATCTCATTCAATACCAGTCAAGTTACAGAGTAGTTTACATCGGTTCTTGGCCTAACCACAATTCAAGGTTTAGCCTGACATAGGCCTCAAGAACACAAAAGCTGTTGAATAATACATGATTCTGTTGCAATCCTAGCTTTGATTCTTGACTTCCAGAGGTTTAGAATGATGGAATAGATGATTATATATGAATCCCAAGATTATTCAGTGAGTTTTAATCATTCCTAGAGGCCTTGTATTTATAGAATGATTTAATTACAGTAACAAAGCCTAAAACTGTGCAAAATCTCGAAACAGATCATTTTAATTCAGGCAAGAAATCAATTCCACGCTGATGGCGCCAGGTCCCGCGCTGATCGCGCAGGGCTATCGAAATGATGGCGCTGATAGCGTGGTACTTCACGCTAATCGCGTGAAGTCCACGCAAGAATTGCTTGATGCTGAGCTTCTGGCGCGACTCACGCGGATCCTGGCGCGGTTCTTGCGGCCTAGTCACGCTAATGGCGTGAACCTCCACGCTGATAGCGTGGAGTCTTCGAAACTGGGGCCTTCAATTTTTCCTCTGGCGCGACTCGCGCAAGACCTTGAATCTTGTTTTCTTCCTTCTTTTGCTTTGAACTTCCTCTTTTTAGACCTGAAATGCACAATTGGTAATGAATTGAGTTTAGAAACAAATATAATAATAAGCTAACCTATTTCTATTCTAATTCCTAACTATTTATCTAAATTATAACCTAAAACTAAGATGTGTTTGCAACAGATCAAACAATTCCCAAATTTGAAAGTTGTTGTCCTCAGCAACAGAAAGAATTCCAGAATAAGCAAGAATCAATGATCAAACAAAACCACATTTTACAATCCTAAAAATTATCATGCTGAGTATAATCAATACACATCAAAGCTTTCCATGGCACTTTCAATGCTGTCAAATAATGAGAATTAACTTGAGTAGCTCTCACAAAAGTTGTGTTTAATTCACTCATTCACTCAAGTGTATCAGGCTATGATTACTCTCTTACTCAACATAGTCACAGTACTACCATAAGCTTGAAAATATTCTCAACAGCTACAAGCGTAACTTGATCAAAAGGTCTTTCTGGCTTGTAACTTGGTTGGGCTAAGGGTAGGAATTCTTTGGAAAAGTAGCTTATAAGAGACTAGATCCAGTCCCTAAGTCCAATTCTTGTGGTCTTCCATGTTCCTTGTCTTCCTTTTCAAAACCTGGTACTTTATTCAACAATTTATTCTAAATAAAACAGAACGATAGCTTTCTTTTTAATTTTGGATTTTTTTTTAATTTTAAAGCAAACATAATAAAATTAAGCAACTAATACAACATTTCAGATTTCCAGCTGATAGGCTTATTGTTTCTCAGCTGGACTGTACTTGTTTATTCTCTCAACTGGATTCGCTTATGTTCCTTTAAACCTTGCTGGACAATTCTGTTTTTCACTGTCATGGACTTATATCATACCTTATCTAGCCTCAGGGAGGTTGGTCAAATGGATAGGGCTCTGATTTAGGTAATTTGAAATGAAAGGTTCAGGCTCAAATGAGGTACAAATGGAAAATAATTGAAGGTGAGTCAGTTTGGCCCTGGTTTCAGAAGAAAAAATTGCCTTAATCATGTCAAGTCACACCTGCATCTAGAGAAACAATTCAAATTCTAGAGTACTATGAGAATGGAGTCTCTCAGAAATAAAATTTACCGCTGTTTGGCTCAAAACCTCACAGGTGTTAAAACTCAAGTCAATCTCAGCTGACTTTATTTCAAGCATCATTTCAACTTCAACATGCATTTCACATATCAACAATCATAATTCCATTCATGTATCATGCAATTCATGCTATGTTCATTTCATCAAGCTTTCATCAGAGAAATCCTATCCATTACTGTGTCCATTCACTTTTATTCTGAAAAATCTGATGTGCTGGTTATTTATTTTATTTTTGAAAAATTATGTTAGACGTCATTTGTTCCTTGACTGTGATTTGCGAAATAATGCGTATACGCGACCATTCCCAGATTTAGAAGTTGTTGTCCTCAGCAACAACCAATAAGGTCACAACGCTTTTTCGAAAAAAAATTCAGCATTATTTGGAAAATTGCATCCAACTCGAAACATTGATCTAAACAGCTTGTATTTGCAAAATATGAATCAGAAACTGTACTATATATATATATATATATATAAAGTGCAGAATGTATGTAATTTCAAGTGCAGAATGCAACATAAACATAAAAACCAGAAAACAAAAAAAAATCTTGTTCACTCCTCTCCCTCTCCTCTCTCATCAATAACTGCAGCCTCATCCGGAATGGGCTCATGTGTAGCTGTATCAGGTGCTGCAACATTTGAGGGTCCAGGAGAAATGTCAGAAGCTGGTATTGCTGGTGGTGTAGCTGGAATCTGGTACTCAGAGGGTGGAATGCCTAGATGTCTACAAACGGCCTCCCACATGCGTGTCTGCAATGCCATCTGAGATCTGACAAAATCCTGGAATGCGAGGAGACTCGGGGAATCCTCATAAAGTGGTGCATGTGCCGGGGCAGAAGGAGGAATTGGTGGGGCTGGCTCTGCATGCTGTGGCTCCTCTGGTGGCGGTATATCTCTGGGGCTGCGGGCTGCAAGCTCCTCAGGTTTGAGCTTTGAAGCTCGAATGACCTGCTCATCAGCTGCTATCTCCATGGCGTCCAAATAGGTCTTGTGGACCATGAGTGGCGAGATCGGAACGTCCATGGGCTCGTCATTTGCAATTTCCACACCCGCATGGCGACACAGGTGTAGAATCAGAGATGAATGCGCCAGCCAGGACTTGCTGCTGGCGTCCTGTATCATATGAAGAATCCTGTTAGAAAGAAGGTTAGAAATGTGGAGGTTACCGTCACCTCGAAGCGTGTAAAGCAGGGTGGCCCTCTCGACGTTCACATCAGTCATATTAGTAGAAGGTATGACTGTGTGATTCACGAATTGATGCCAGAAGGCTGCATCTCCAACTAGATCCTGCTTCTTCAGCTTTTCTGGAATGTAATCAAGGCCTGGCTTAGGTTTCCAAGCAATGTAGAGGTCTGTAATGGCCCTGCGGATGGTGGTAGCAAGCTGAGGGACGTCGTCCCTGTACATCTTCGTCAAGGCATCAGGTTGCATCTTGAGGTACAGGTGGATGAAGTCACAACCCTTAAATGGATCATACTGGGTGTCCAATAAGCTCTCTATAGATTTCTCATCAAAAGAAACCTAGACACCCCTGACCCATGACATCCTGCTCCTGGCCACTGTATCTGGGTCAACGTTGGCCAAAAATTCCTTCAATATCGCACTGGAGCTGGGCTCTGGGAAGCTAACCTGTCTCTGCCACTGGCGTCTGAGTATCACTGCCCGCACCAGGTTGTCCTCTGGTAGCACTTCCCACATAATTTTCTTCTCCAGTATAATCTTCTTTGGGAGGTACCAGGTGTCGAAGCGTTCTTAGCACGCTGCTGATCGGAATCTGCCCTCATCATAATCTGACACCCTGGCCCTTTTGCTGCTACCTGTACCTGTGCTTTTCGTCTTAGTCTTGGCCACCTGTTTTTCCCTGAAACTCAGAAAAGATCCAGAATATATACCTATTTTAATGAGATTAATTCCCATATTTGTTTCCTTCAGTGGTCCAGATCAAACACAACACGAAACAATATTAATGTTAAGCACAAGGTGTTGGTTGATCAAACATTTATATCACTGAGGTTGTGGGGTTTTTAGAAAAATGAATATTACAATTAGTCACACAAACCTCAAACATTTCAGGTACCTACAATTCAATTACATGCATATGACCAGCCACAGGTATCAGAGAATAATCAATAAGTTACAATGGATGGCCAATTGGGATTCCCAGATTTACACTTTTGAAACAATAAGTAAAACAATGCAGTAGCATCAAATTAGATAAATTCAATCACAGCACCAATATCATTTTCAATGAACTGAAATTTCCAACAACAATACAGTGGTCATCATATGGACAATATAAACATACTTCACCCAACCAGTTGGTTCAATACTTATGCACAATTGATCAGTGAAACGCCCATTCCCAGATTTAGGTGTCTTACATACACCAAATCAAACATAATTCAATAGGGGGATGGCAAGCTTTACCATAGACAAGCTGAAAAGGAGACATACCTATTGGAGTTTTAAATGCAGTCCTGTATGCCCATAAAGCATCATCTAACTTTTTAGACTAGTCCTTTCTTGATGTTCCAACAGTTTTCTCAAGTATTCTTTTCAATTCTCGGTTGGAAATCTCTACTTGGCCACTTGTTTGAGGATGATAAGGGGTTGCCACCTTGTGTTTGACTCCATACTTGGCTAACAAGCTGTCAAACTGCTTTTTACAGAAATGAGTACCTCCATCACTTATGATCACTCTCGGCACCCCGAATCTGTATCGAACAGTTCAACTTCTTGGATGTTGTTCAGCGGCATCTCATCTCTGCGAGAAATATTACCTGTCCTTTGACAGCTATCACACTACAGCACAAAGTTCTTGGAATCCTTGAAAAGTGTTGGCCAGTAATAGCCACATTGCAGCACTTTGTGTGCAGTCCTGTTTGTTCCAAAATGGCCTCCATAATTAGAGGAATGACAGTGCCACAGAATATCCGGCACATCGGTTTCTGTAACGCCTCTCTTTGCTTACTCGTGCTTGATTGATTTTATATGAAATCTCTTATCCACTTTGTATTAAAATTAGATTGGTTATAAATTTTCACGAATATTCATTTCCTTTTGCTTGTGATGTTACTAGTTGCTTATATCCTAAACGAATTCTTTCTCTCCACGGTTTAATTAAACTAATAAAGTACAATCCATCAATACAGATTAAGAATAGTTCATTATACAGTCCAAATACAAGTCAACATAAAATACAAGGAATTTAAATTTGGTACAAGTCATCAACATATCTTCATCCCCTTTTCTTTAAAAATCCTTCAAGGCTTCCCTGCTTTTCTGCTCACCCAAATGAATTGGGGTCATCACAGGTGTCAACCACAGACACAAACATAGGGTAAGTTCATG
>PYAF01005962.1:120212-139140 GCA_007407185.1 Glycine tomentella
TTAAATTCAAGTTATAAATTCTACAATTATCTATAATTCTAAAAGCAAGTTACTAAATCGATTAACCATTCATTTAGCAATCTTTAGTTCTTTGAGGCATTTTATCAAACACCTAGCCTACAAAGCCTAATTCTTCATGAAATCAAGTAAAAATCTTCGTTTTTGGTTCTTAGAAATATTCCACCAAACACTTCACATGAAAAGTTTAATTCCTTATGAAATCAAATAAGAATCTTTATGTAGGTAGTATTCAAACTAGGCATAACATAAACTTCCCCATACCTTGCTTCCTTCTCCAATTCTTGGACAGCCCTTGCTCCTAATGCTCCTAGATCCCCTGGGAGGCTTCAGAATGCTAGGGTTTTTATTCTTTGAAAGTGGAAGGGTGATGGAGGAGGTTAGGGAAGCTTTGGGACTGTTGGGAGGCTTGATTCCTCCATTTTCGTGCCTTGGGAGCTTTATATAGATGCTCAGCACTGCCTCAACTCGCCCAGGCGACCAAAAATAGCCTGTACAACTCGCCTGGGCGAGCAGCCCATTTCTAGAATTTTCTGTCTTAGTAAAAAATTAATTTCTGACGTTTCAGACATTATTTCGACAATCCCAAAGGTCAAAAGTTATATATATCGGTTAGGAAGCTTTCTTTAAAATTTGAGGAAGATCCAACGGTTAACGAATCTATAATGATAATTTTACGAAAATAGGTTTTCGGATTAAATTCAGAATCACTCAATTACACTCCCTTCAAACAACCTCCCCATAACTTGACATCTTCACCTACTCTATGCACATGGGGATGGGAACATATGTTTTCTTCTTTTTATACCATTTGATGTTTAAGAAAGCCTTATTCCACTTATGACTTTCTATCACAAACTATTCCAATAGTCTGTTATCTAAGAGTATTCTTTATTTTCATCATAAAAATATCTTTCTAAAATATCTAAGGGCAGTTTGGTAATTTTCAAAATATCCAGGGGCATTTTCGTCATTTCTTCCTCAAAGGCATTTTTGTCATTTTGATTTACGGAAAGAGCAATATGGTCCTTTCTCTTTAAACATTTCCGTAATATCTCTTATTAATATTTCATCATAATCCTTCAAATATAGAGCATCAATTTGCCTAATACTTACTTTAATATTTAACTGTAGTTTAAAAATTTTGGGGTGTTACAGTTTCAGCTACACATCTGCGGATAACATTGTCAGTGCATTGAAAATACAAGTAAGGGTTATCCCAGAGATACCTTCTCGCATCATGTAAGAACTTCTTTCGCTGCTACCAAGTTAGATCTTCAGGTAAAATTCCAGCAGCTTTGAAGTTGGCCATGTTAGCAAACCATGGACTGAATTGCACAGCCAACACTTGCTCATCAGGGAAAGATTCATTGATTTCAACCTCTGGTCCATCTTGCAAATCTTTCTCTTGAATCCTAGACAATTGATCAGCTACTTTGTTTTCCACTCCAGCTTTGTCTCTTATTTGAAGATCAAATTCCTGCAACAACAACATCCAACGCAGCAGGCTTGGTTTTGCATCTTGCTTGTTCAACAGAAATTTCAAAGTTGCATGGTCAGTATACACAATTACTTTGGAACCTACTAAATATGACCTGAACTTATCTAAGGCATACACAACAGCTAACATCTCTTTTTCAGTTGTGGCATAATTGACTTGTGCCTCATTTAAGACTTTACTAGCATAATATATAACATGCAAGCGCTTTTCTTTTCGCTGTCCTAAAACTGCACCTACTGCATAAGCACTAGCGTCACACATTAGTTCAAAAGGTAAACTCCAATCCGGAGCAATCAAAACAGGTGCAGTGGTGAGTTTGTGTTTCAAAGTGTTGAATGCTTCAAGACAAGCATCATTAAAGCAGAAATCAGTGTCTTTCTCCAGCAGTTGACTAAGTGGCTTTGAAATCTTGGAGAAATCCTTGATAAGCCTTCTGTAAAACCATTCACATTAATAGGAGGAGGTAATTTCTCAATTAATAACAGTTTAGCCTTATCTACCTCTATTCCCATTTCAGAAATTTTATGGCCTAGCACTATGCCTTCCCTAACCATGAAATGACATTTTTCCCAGTTCAAAACTAAGTTTGTCTCTTGACATCTTTTAAGAACTTTAGCTAAATTAGCTAAGCATGTATTAAAGCAAGGGCCGAAAATAGAAAAATCATCCATAAATACCTCAAGGCCTCTTTCTACCATGTCAGAGAATATGGAAAGCATGCATCTCTGGAAAGTTGCAGGTGCATTACACAATCCAAATGGCATTCTTCTGTAGGCAAACACCCCAAAAGGACATGTGAAGGCAGTCTTCTCTTGATCCTCCGGTGCCACTGGGATTTGGTTATACCCAGAGCATCCATCAAGGAAGCAATAATAATCATGACCGACAAGTCTTTCAAGCATCTGGTCCATGAATGGAAGTGGAAAATGGTCTTTTCGGGTTGCGTCATTAAGCCTCCGGTAATCCACACACATTCTCTAGCCTGTGATAGTTCTTGAGGGGATCAAGTCATTATTGTCATTTTGAATGACCGTCATGCCCCCTTTCTTTGGAACAGTTTGGACTGGACTTATCTAGGCTGTGTCTGAAATTGGATATATCATATCTGCATCCAAAAGCTTAACAACCTCTTTTCTTACCACTTCTTTCATTGTGGGATTGAGTCTTCGTTGTGGCTGCCTTACAGGTTTCACATCACTTTCCATTAGAATTTTATGAGTACAAAAGGAGGGATTTATACCTTTCAAGTCTGAAATAGACCAGCCAATGGCTGTCTTGTGCTCCTTGAGTACTTTCAACAATTTTTCTTCCTCAAACCATTCTAGCCCTATGTTGATTATGACTGGATATGTTTCATTTTCACCTAAGAAGACATATTTCAAGTGTTCCAGTAGTTCTTTCAGTTCCACTTTCGGTGCTCCTGCTGGAATATCATCTTCCTTTTTCTCCAGCTCCTCTAGCACAGGTTCACTTGATTCTGCTGTGTTTCCTTTATCTGCAGTACTGAATTCTGCAGCAAATATTGTTGCTGTTGTGTTTGCTTTTGCAGAATTTTCTGTTGCATTCCTTGATGTTGTCTGTTCTGTTGCTGCTGCACTTTCAGCTAAATTTTCTGCTGCGGCTGAGTTTCCTTCTGCAGAATATTCTGCATCCTCTTCATCTCCAGCTGCTGCTAAACCTGCTGTCATGCCTGCACAAATCACATTATCCAGGACATCCAGCCTAAAACAATCACGTTCATCCGCTGGATGCTTCATAGCATCAAATACATTAAAAACAACAGATTCATTGTCCATCCTTAATTCAAGCTTTCCTTGCTCTACATCTATTAAGGCTCTAGCAGTGGCTAAGAAAGACCTTCCTAACAGCAGAGGAATTTCACTTTCACCCTCCATATCTAAAACAATAAAGCCTGCAGGGAATATGAATTTATCTACCTTGACTAATACATCCTCAATTACCCCTGATGGATTTCTTAAAGAACGGTCTGCCAATTGCAAGGAAACTCTAGTAGGTTTTAATTCAAATATGCCTAAGGACTTACACATTGACAATGCCATTAAGTTTATACTAGCCCCTAAATCACAAAGTGCCCTCCCTACATTTATGTTTCCTATGGCTATAGGGATATTAAAACTTCTAGGGTCTTTCAATTTAGGAGGAAGCTTTCTCTGAATTATTGCACTGCACTCCTCAGTGAGTGCTATTGTTTCACAATCTTGCAGCTTATGTTTCTTAGACAGAAGTTCCTTCATGAATTTTGCATAGTTAGGCATATTGGCTAATGCCTCAGCAAATGGGATATTAATGTGCAACTTTTTAAACATATCTAAGAACCTGGCAAACTGTTGTTTCTGAAGTTGTTGCTTGGTCTGCACTAGATATGGGGGTTTCTCAAAGCGAGAGAAATCCCACTTCTTCTATGGAGGTGCAGAATCTTGCTCTTTAAAATTTTCTGCAGCTTTTTCTTCATCTGTGTCAGCTGCTGCACTTTCAGCTAAATTTTCTGCTGCGGCTGAGTTTCCTTCTGCAGAATATTCTGCATCCTCTTCATCTCCAGCTGCTGCTAAACCTGCTGTCATGCCTGCACAAATCACATTATCCAGGACATCCAGCCTAAAACAATCACGTTCATCCGCTGGATGCTTCATAGCATCAAATACATTAAAAACAACAGATTCATTGTCCATCCTTAATTCAAGCTTTCCTTGCTCTACATCTATTAAGGCTCTAGCAGTGGCTAAGAAAGACCTTCCTAACAGCAGAGGAATTTCACTTTCACCCTCCATATCTAAAACAATAAAGCCTGCAGGGAATATGAATTTATCTACCTTGACTAATACATCCTCAATTACCCCTGATGGATTTCTTAAAGAACGGTCTGCCAATTGCAAGGAAACTCTAGTAGGTTTTAATTCAAATATGCCTAAGGACTTACACATTGACAATGCCATTAAGTTTATACTAGCCCCTAAATCACAAAGTGCCCTCCCTACATTTATGTTTCCTATGGCTATAGGGATATTAAAACTTCTAGGGTCTTTCAATTTAGGAGGAAGCTTTCTCTGAATTATTGCACTGCACTCCTCAGTGAGTGCTATTGTTTCACAATCTTGCAGCTTATGTTTCTTAGACAGAAGTTCCTTCATGAATTTTGCATAGTTAGGCATATTGGCTAATGCCTCAGCAAATGGGATATTAATGTGCAACTTTTTAAACATATCTAAGAACCTGGCAAACTGTTGTTTCTGAAGTTGTTGCTTGGTCTGCACTAGATATGGGGGTTTCTCAAAGCGAGAGAAATCCCACTTCTTCTATGGAGGTGCAGAATCTTGCTCTTTAAAATTTTCTGCAGCTTTTTCTTCATCTGTGTCAGCTGCTGCACTTTTCTTCTCAGCTTCCTTTTTACTCACTTGAGGCTTTTCTAGTGAAGTAAGTACCTTACCACTTCTGGTTGTAATAGCCTTGGCATGTTCCCTTGGGTTTATCACTGTGTCACTTGGGAACTGGCCTGGTGGTCTCTCAGCCAACTGTTTTGCAAGCTGGCCAATCTGGTTTTCCAGATTTCTGATGGAGGCATCCTGGTTTGTTCTGTGAGCTCTTGTTTCATTTATAAAGGCATTGGTTGCCTGAATATGTTCAGTTGTTGTCTTAGACAGCTGCAACACTACCTTTTCTAATTCAGAAATGTCCTTGTTGGGAATGGGAGGGGGCTGCAAGTAGTTGTTAGACTTGTAGTCTAACCCGCCTCCTTGGAATTTTCTTTGATAGTTGTTTCCCGGAGCCAAATTGTAGTTTCTCTGATAAGGCTGTTGTTGTCTCTGATCATTCCAAATGCCATTAACCGGCACAGGGTCAGCTCCAACAAGAATAGGGCAAACATTAGATTCATGCTCACCTTGACAGTACTCACAGGTAACATGTGGTTGGTTGGCTGCAACTTGGGCTGCAGAGACTTGTAATCTATCAATCTTTTCAGTCAACTTGGCCAGCTATTGGGCCAAGATTTTCTGCTCTGCAAGCATTGCATCGTTATTGGACAACTGGATTGGTTCTCTCTTTGGCTGAAGGGTGATACTCTCATTTTTGTTTCAGGCCAGAGAATTAATGAGCTCATATGTCTGAGCTGCAGTTTTGGACCTTATAGTACCCCCTGCTGCAACATTAACGATCATACGTGTTTCAGGAGTCATACCATTAAAGAATATACGTACCTGCTTACCCACAGGCATGTCATATTGTGGGCATCTCCTGATCAGTTCCTGGAATCTGTTCCAAGTAGCACACAGGTACTCTCTTCCATTTTGAGTGAAGTTAGTGATTTCGTTCACCAACCTATTATATTTGTCCATGGAAAAGTATTGCGCGAAGAATCTCGAGACTAAGTCTTCCCAAGTTGAGATACTATTGGAAGTTTGTCTATTTAGCCATCTCAATGCATTTCCCTTAACAGCAAAAGGGAATAGGCTTAGTCTTACTGCATCATCTGAAACCCCTTGGTGTCTGATAATGTCACAGATTCTGAGAAATCTGTCAATGAAGTCATGTGGGTCTTCAAAATCCTCCCCTCCAAACTGACTGCGTTCCACCAATGCTATTAATGAAGGGTTTATGTCAAAATGATTAGCTTGGATTGGCGGCCTCACAATGCTGGAGTTGGGTCTTGTGAACATGGGAGCCAGAATGTCCTCCATTAGTTCATCCTCCGGTCTCCGCTGATTGTTTCTTTCCTCAGCCATCTCTACTTCTGACTCTAATTCAGAGAGTGAATCAAAGTCAAAGTTTTCAGCTTCTCTCCTCCTTTGTCTGGCTAGTCTCCTTCGGATGGTTCTTTCAATTTCAGGATCGAACTGTAAATCCTCCGGGTTAACTGAACCTCGCATAAAACTCAAAGAAGCGATTAGTAACAAAAATTCCAATTACAAAGATTAAAAATTATTGTAAAAATCCGTTTACCAATCCCCGGCAATGGCGCCAAAAACTTGTTGCCAAATAAGCACACGGCAAGTGCACCTCTCGTTTCAAGTAATAAAAGTAGGTAAGTAGAGTATCGTCTCCACAGGGATTGGGGTGAAATTTACAGCAAGTTGCAATCAATGCAATTGGAAATAAAAAGAAATTATTTGTGAAGAATTTGTTGTGTGTTGAGTGTTGAAAGTAAATTGAAAAGTAAATGCAGTAAATAGTTGGGTTGTTACCAATGGAATGAATGATTGTGGTCAGGCACAATCCCCTTTGATCCCTACCTCTTTCACTTAACTGGTCATTAAATTTAATTAATTCTGTTTACTCAGAGAATAAATCTTTCCTAGATTAGTTAATCCCTAATCCCTTAGCGAATTAACCCTTTAACCTGAATCGAAAACCTAATCCCTTAGTGAATTCTATCGAGTTAAGCAATTGAAAGAGTTTATTATAAAGTTCTGCAGCCACGCATCCCTATCCCTAGGCAATGAACAACTGTTAATTTATTCATGTCAGAAATTAGAACCCCAACGTCCCCATTGTGAATCCTAACCCTCAGCACTTAGATAGAATGGCCAATTCTAAACAAGAATAAAACAATGAACAACAAAATAAATTAAAGCAAACATAATAATCTCATTCAATACCAGTCAAGTTACAGAGTAGTTTACATCGGTTCTTGGCCTAACCACAATTCAAGGTTTAGCCTGACATAGGCCTCAAGAACACAAAAGCTGTTGAATAATACATGATTCTGCTGCAATCCTAGCTTTGATTCTTGACTTCCAGAGGTTTAGAATGATGGAATAGATGATTATATATGAATCCCAGGATTATTCAGTGAGTTTTAATCAGTCCTAAAGGCCTTGTATTTATAGAATGATTTAATTACAGTAACAAAGCCTGAAACTGTGCAAAATCTCGAAACAGATCATTTTAAATCAGGCAAGAAATCAATTCCACGCTGATGGCGCCAAGTCCCGCGCTGATCGCGCGGGGCTATCAAAATGATGGCGCTGATAGCGTGGTAATCACGTGAAGTCCACGCAAGAATTGCTTGATGTTGAGCTTCTGGCGCAACTCGCGCGGATCCTGGTGCGGTTCTTGCGGCCTAGTCACGCTAATGGCGTGAACCTCCACGCTGATAGCGTGGAGTCTTCGAAATTAGGGCCTTCAATTTTTCCTCTGGCGTGACTCGCGCGGATCTTGGCGCGATCCGCGCGAGACCTTGAATCTTGTTTTCTTCCTTCTTTTGCTTTGAACTTCCTCTTTTTAGACCTGAAATGCACAATTGGTAATGAATTGAGTTTAAAAACAAATATAATAATAAGCTAACTAATTCTATTCTAATTCCTAACTATTTATCTAAATTATAACCTAAAACTAAGATGTGTTTGCAACACATCAGTAACCTCTTTTGGGATTGTATTGGATGCTATCTTTTATTAATGCCAAGTTATTTCATTTTATTCTGTTGAATGCATGTTCTATCTCTCTCTGGAATTGATCACTCTAGTTAGATATTAAGAGCTGGGGTTGACAATAGGAATATTGGGGCCTTATGCTTGGACTTGGGTAAAGTGACAAGCTTTACATTAACTAGGGATAGGAGTGTATGCTTGCAACCATTTAATGCATCATTTAATGCTTGACCTAATCAATATCACTAAGGGATTAGGGTATTAGAGTGGGTTAAAGGGTTGAGGACACTACAGGAGTAGGACTTAGCTATTATTATTGAAGATGCATGTTGGGTAACTTAGGCTTAATGAAGGTAGTATACAATGCATGAACGAAAGTAGGGAGCATTTGGTGTGGATTGCCCTAGCTACTTAACCACTTATCTTATTATTAACCTCCATAGTTTGTCTATACATTTAGGTTTATATTTAATCTTCAGTTTATCTTATTACACACACACAAACAAAAACAACCTATGTCATTCTCTATTTGTTATCCAACTTATCGATTTAATTGGTCAAACAATCCTCGTGGGACGATAACTTTTCTTATCACTTTATTACTTGAGCGATCGGTGCACTTGCCAAGTATGCAACAAGTTTTTGGCGCCGTTGCCGGGGATTGTTTTCGCCAAATTTATTATAAATTTTTATCCTTAAGATTGGATTTATTTTGTTACTAACCTGCTTCCAGAGTTTATGCGAGGTACCGCTAATCCCGCAGATCTTCAGTTTGATCCAGAGATTGAGAGAACTATTAGAAGAAATCGAAGGTTAGCGAAGCAGAGGAAGGAAGCAGAAGTATCTGGTTCTCAGCCCCAAGAGGAAGAAGAATCTGAAGAGGAATCGGATATGGCTGAACAACACAATGAACAGCCAAGGCCGGAGGATGAACTTATGGAGAATATTCTTGCTCCATTGTTTGTCCGTCCAGCCTCTAGCATTGTCAGGCCGCCTATTCAAGCCAATCACTTCGACATCCAACCATCCCTTATCAGTTTGGTGGAGAAGAATCAATTTGGCGGCGAGGATGATAAGGATCCTCACGACTTTGCGGACCACTTCATGATGATCTGTGATACCATCTGACACCAAGGAGTGACAGATGATGCCATTAGGCTCTGCCTCTTTCTTTTTTCTTTGAAGGGAAAGACACTCAGTATTTTTCCATGGAGAAGTATAACCGCCTTGTGAATGAGATCACCAACTTCACGCAGCTCCATGGAGAAACCTTGTGTGCAGCATGGCATTGGTTTCAAGAATTGACCCGGCGTTGTCCTCAGTATGATATGCCGGTTGGGAATAAGGTGCGAATCTTCTTTAATGGTTTGTCACCAGAATCAAAACTGGTAATTAATGGAGCTGCCGGAGGAACCATCAGATCAAAGACAGCTGCCCAAACACATGAGTTGATAGACTCTTTGGCCAGAACTAAGAATGAGAGCATAGCAAGTCAGCCAAAGGGGGAAGTTATACATTTGGGTAGCACAGACGCAATGTTGGCTGAACAAAAACTCCTATCACAACAGCTTGCTATCCTCAATGCTAAGTTTGATAAGCTAGAGGTCTCCAAAGCTCAAGCTTCATCAATCAAAGAAGGCATGGCTGCTTGTGAGTATTGCCAAGGGGACCACGAGTCCAATGTCTGTCCAACCTTGGTGGGGGCCGACCCAATTCAAGTAAATGGAGTATGGTATGACCAAAGGCCACCCCAAGGTTATCAAAGAAATTACAACCAAGCTTCTGGGAGTGGTAGTAGCTATCCAAGAAGACCACATGGAGGTGGGTTGGACTACAAATCTAATCACTACTTGCAACCGCCTCCCATCCCTCCCAAGGAACCTTCTGAGTTGGAAAAGGCTATTTTGCAGCTGGCTAAGACCACTAATGATCATATCCAAAACACTGATGCCTTCATGAATGAGACTAGGTCTCAATTGAAAAACCAAGGTGCTTCCATCAGAAATTTGGAGACTCAAATTGGCCTGATATCAAAGCAACTAGCAGAAAGATCACTTGGGCAATTCCCTAGCAATACCGTGGTAAATCCTAGGGAACATGCCAAAGCTATCACCACTAGGAGTGGACTTGTCCTTACTCCTAAAGAGAAGACCAAAGTGGTGAAATAGAGAAGAGGAGGAGAAGACAACTCCATCAGCCGTTGCACAACCTAAAGAAGATCCATCTAGCAGCTCTAAGGAGTAAGAGAAAGAGAAGGAAAACACCTCAGTTGTACCTAAAAAACCTCTGGATTTTTCCAGATTTGAAAAACCACCTTATCCTGTGAAGATGAAGCAGCAAGCACAGAGAAAGCAATATTCCAAGTTCTTGGAAATGTTTAAGAAGCTGCAAGTTAACATTCGCTGAAGCTTTGGCCAATATGCCAAATTATGCCAAGTTTATGAAGGACTTGTTATCCAAGAAGCACAAGCTCCAAGAATGTGAGACTGTGGTCTTGACTGAAGAGTGTAGTGCCATCATTCAGAGTAGAGTTCCACCTAGGCTCAGGGATCCGGGAAGCTTCAACGTACCTATTGCCATAGGTAATGTTAGTGTGGGCAAAGCTTTGTGTGACCTTGGTGCAAGTATCAACTTGATGCCTCTCTCAATTTGCAAATCATTGGGCATTTCTGAGTTGAAACCCACCAGGATATCCTTGCAACTAGCTGACCGATCCTTGAGAAGACCAAGCGGGTTCATTGAAGATATCTTGGTCAAGGTGGATAAATTCATTTTCCCAGCAGATTTTATAGTTCTAGACATGGAAGAGGGAGAAATACATGTTCTTCTAGGTAGGCCATTTTTTGCTACGGCTAGAGCCATCATTGATGTAGCTAAAGGGAAATTGGAGCTGAGGATGTTTGATGAATCCATTATCTTCAATGTGTTTGATGCTATGAAGGCTCGTATGGACAAGAATGATTGCTTCCGGATTGATGTGCTAGATGATTTGATTCACTCCGATGAGTCTTTTGAGCAAGAATTTGAAGACATAATGGAGGCTCAAGATGTAGCTGTCATTAAGGAAGTGAAAGAAGCAACAGTGGAGATTTTAGGAAAGAAGGAAACTGACCTTGACCATGGAGCTCCCAAGTTGGAGTTGAAAGAGTTACCAGCAGCCTTGAAATATGTTTTCTTGGGTGAAGACAAGACATACCCTGTCATTATTAATAGAGGTCTATCTGAGGAGGAAGAAGCCAAGCTTGTCAAGGTGTTGAAAGATCACAAGTCAGCCATAGGATGGTCCATATCAAACTTGAAGGGTATCAATCCTTCATTTTGCACACACAAGATCTTAATGGAGGACGATGTGAAGCCGGTTAGGCAACCTCAGAGAAGGCTAAATCCCATGATGAAGGAAGTAGTCAGAAAAGAAGTGGTGAAGCTTCTAGATGCAGGCATGATTTACCCAATTTCTGATACCGCTTGGGTGAGTCCGGTGCAAACCATGCCCAAGAAAGGTGGGGTCACTGTAATCCAAAATGATAACAATGATCTGATCCCCACCAGGACTATCACCGGATGGCGGATGTACGTAGATTACCGCCGGTTGAATGATGCCACAAGGAAAGATCACTTCCCACTTCCATTTATTGATCAAATGCTAGAGAGGTTGGCCGGGCATGAGTACTATTGCTTTTTGGATGGATACTCCGGTTACAACCAGATTCTAGTAGCACCTGAGGACCAAGAGAAGATAGCTTTCACTTGCCCCTTTGGAGTCTTCGCATACAGAAGAATGCCCTTTGGCCTCTGCAATGCGTCTGCCACTTTCCAAAGGTGTATGCTTTCTATCTTCTCTGACATGGTAGAAAAATTCTTAGAGGTGTTTATGGATGATTTCTCTGTGTTTGGATCTTGTTTTGATGCTTGTTTGATTAATTTGTCTAAAGTCCTAAAGAGGTGTCAAGAGACCAACCTCGTTCTTAATTGGGAAAAGTGCCATTTCATGGTACGTGATGGTATTGTTTTGGGTCACAAAATCTCATCCAAGGGGATTGAGGTTGATGAGGCCAAGCTTTTACTGATTGAGAAATTGCCTCCACCCGCTAATGTGAATGGTGTGCATAGTTTTCTAGGTCATGCGGGGTTTTATAGGCGATTTATCAAAGATTTTTCTAAGATAGCTAAGCCTCTTAGCCAACTATTGGTCCAAGATTCTGAATTTAACTTTAATGTTGATTGTTTAAATGCTTTCAATGTGCTTAAAGAGAGATTGACCACTGCACCTGTTTTGACTGCCCCTGATTGGAGTCTACCATTTGAACTTATGTGTGATGCTAGTCAATATGCTTTAGGAGCTGTTTTAGGCCAACGTAAGAACAAACTGTTGCATGTCATTTACTATGCTAACAAGATTTTAAATGAAGCACAAGTAAATTATGCTACCACAGAGAAAGAAATGCTAGCAGTAGTTTATGCCTTGGACAAGTTTCGTTCTTACTTAATTGGGTCTAAAGTTATTGTTTATACTGACCACGCTGCTTTGAAGTATTTGTTGACTAAGCAGGACGCCAAGCCATGCTTGTTGAGGTGGATGCTCCTATTTCAAGAATTTGATTTGGAGATTAAGGACAAGGCGGGTGTAGAGAACAGAGTGGCTGACCATTTGTCAAGAATTCAAGAGAAAGAACTCCAAGATAGTCCGCAGCTGGAAATTAATGACACATTTCCTGATGAGCAGATGATGGCTGTTACAAGTGCCCCGTGGTTTGCTGACATGGCCAACTACAAAGTTTTGGGGGCACTTCCTGAAGAACTTACATGGCAGCAGATGAAGAAGTTCTTGCATGATGCCCAAAGGTACTACTGGGATAGTCCATTCCTCTACTTCCAGTGTGCTGATGGAGTCATTAGGAGATGCATCGCTGAATTCGAAGTGCCCAAGGTTCTGTGGCATTGCCATGCTTCAGACTATAGAGGCCACTTCGAAGGAAATAGAACAGCTCACAAGGTGTTGCAAAGCGGCTATTATTGGCCCACAATCTTCAAGGATGCTAGAGACTTTGTTAAGAGGTGTGATCTATGTCAGAGAACAGGTAATATCTCCCGTAAGGATGAGATGCCTCTCAACAACATTCTTGAAGTGGAATTGTTCGATGTTTGGGGGATTGACTTCATGGGACCATTTCCTAAGTCATACTCCAACCAATACATCTTGGTGGCTGTGGACTATGTTTCCAAATGGGTTGAAGCAGCAGCCTTGCCCACAAATGATGCAAGAGTGGTGTCCGCTTTCTTGAGGAAGAACATTTTCACACGCTTTGGAGTCCCCAAAGCAATCATCAGTGATGGAGGAACACACTTTTGCAACAAACAAATTGAAGGGTTGCTTGCTAAGTATGGAGTTACACATATGGTGGCTACCCCATACCATCCACAAACCAGTGGCCAAGTTGAGATCTCCAACAGAGAGCTGAAAAGAATTCTTGAGAAGACTGTTGGGAACTCAAGGAAGGATTGGTCCAAGAAGTTAGATGATGCGCTTTGGGCCTACAGAACAGCATTCAAGACGCCAATTGGTATGTCTCCCTTCCAGCTGGTATATGGTAAGTCTTGCCACCTCCCTGTTGAACTTGAGCATAGGGCCATTTGGGCCACTAAGTTTTTGAATTTTGAACTCACCAAGGCTCATGAAAAACGTTTATTACAATTGAACGAATTGGATGAGTTTAGCATTGCAGCTTATGAAAATGCCAAGTTATACAAAGAAAGAACTAAGAAGTGGCATGACAAGAAAATTCACCCCAAGGAGTTTGAACCGGGGCAGCAGGTATTGTTGTATAACTCAAGGTTACGGCTGTTTATTGGTAAGCTTAAGTCTAGATGGTCTGGACCCTTTGTGGTCGTTAAGGTTTTTCCTTATGGGACCATAGAAATATCTCCTCTTGATACTCACAGACCTTTTAAGGTCAATGGATGGTGGCTGAAGCCATACCATGGTGGTCCTGTTGATAGGGATGCCATTGCAATCCCTTTAAGCTCCCCTAATCCTTAGAGGATTACACGTCAGGCTCGTGACGTTAAACAAGTGCTTATTGAGAGGCAACTCAATTTGGTGTTTTATAATCTGTTAAACATGTCTTAGGATAGAGTAGTTTATTGGTTTTTGCAATTATTGTTGTTAACTTCCATGTGCTTAAGAATACTTGTTCCTTTCGTTTTAGCTGTTATTTTGTCAATATTTATCATCAATGTATGTTGATTAGGTTTTAGATTGCATTTTAGGTAAGAATTGTTAATGCTTTTAGTTGTTTAAGCTTAATTCTGCAATCACGTGTCTGTGCTGAGAGTGTGGCGCCTAAAGCACCACTCTGGCGCCTGGAGCGCCAGACTTTCTGGTATCCCACGCCTGGGGCGCCACCATGGCGCCCTGAGCCCCATTATTTCTGCCCATTCGCGCTCCTGGCATGGGATCTGGCGCCTCCAGCGCCAGCTGGTTTTTCAAGAGTTTTATGGCGCCTCAGCGTCAATGTGGTGCCTAGAGCACCAACCTCACTGGATTCCCGCGCTCATGGCGCGGTGGTCGCGTCCTCAGCGCTAGCTAGGCTCCTCAATTAAGGTGTCGCACCCAGAGCGTCGTGCTGGCGCCTGGAGCACCAATAACACTGGAAACTCGCGCTTTGAGCGCGGCTCTGGCGCCTGGAGCGCCACAGGTTCTATTAACTCGCGCCCTGAGCGTGGGACTGGCGCGAAGAGCGCCACACTTAGGGCGCGATTTTTAAGTTTAAGTTTTGAAACCCTCTCATTCTCCCTCACCCTTTTCCACATTCCGACCTTACTCTGCTTTCCCCTACCATTTCCGCACCCCCCTTGCTCAAGCTCTAGTCTCCATTCATCCTCTTCAAGTCCCCTCATTCCTTTGCTTCTCATCACTCATTCCTCGTGTTTTCAAAGTAAAAGGATGGTGTCTCTTTCTCTTGGCTATACCTGTGCATATCTTTACTGCTATGGCTCGTGACAAGGTAAGTTATGCTTGTGCCTTCCATACTTGATCCATGCTATCCTTTCCACTCTGGTTAGGTAAATTCCCATTTCTTTTGGATTGAAGATTCTAGGGTTAGGTTAGCAATTTTTGTAGGAGTTGTGTTGTTGAGTTCTGTTTTTGCTTTATGAAATCATGTGTGAATTCCCAATTGCTGCTTGGTCCATCTGTTGCTAACCATTCCATGGTATTGATTTAATTGTGGGTATCACCCTTTTGATTGCCTTAGAAACTTAAGGTATTAGGAAAACATGTGAGCAATTCACACTTGTTGTGGTGAACCACAACCCACATCGTGTTGCCCAAAAGATCAATTACTAGGAACTTCTGAGTTATTTATGTAACCAGTCCAGGCCATTGTGTGCTTGAATTTATGAATCATGTTTCACTATGAAAATTTCATTATTGTGATTCTCTTGTGCTTCAATAGAGAGCCCATGTGTGTGAACCTTGCTGTGAGACTAGGTCTGTAGTTCAAGTGTCAGCTATGTTTGCCTTGTAAATGGTATGACTGTGTGCACATTAAGTATTCTTCCATTGCTTGTTATGTGAGAATTTCCCCAATTAGGCATATTCCTCTGAAAAATCATTTAGTTGATTCTTAAATTGAGAATTCCATAGCTAATTGGTCTGATCTACCATATACATTGCATTCCAAGCATTACCTTGTTGTGAACTTGATTAATTCTAAACTTGGTTAGCGACAAGCTTTAGGTTCTGAGTTTTGCTTGTGGTCTGTATTACCCTGTACTTGCTTAACTGTTGACAAGTCACCTGTCTGTGATATCATTTTGGACATTTCGGGGTTCAACATATGTGTGAACTGTTTTCTGTGGTATTTCTGTGATATTGGCCTTATTCATCACTATCTGCATTAAACTGTGCACCTGCTTTGTTAGCTTTGACTTTGATATGAGCATGGTTGAATTGAGTTAGGATATTTTGGTCAAGGGTGAAATGGATCAATGTGGGTCTATGCATTTACTTGTTTGACATTAGCTGTTGTGCCTATATCTTGAACCTCAATTCCTATCCATTAGTGCACTGGTCCATTGCTTAAAAAGCAATAGTTGATATCATTAGGCATGTTGCATCCTCACTGTCAACCATTTGAACTCAGCTAAATCTAGGAAACACCATTTTGCTCAAAGTAGGCACACCTGTTTTCTATGTTGTGTTTGCTTGATGCTCTACTGCTGCTATATTATAATTCAAATCTGGGAATTGGGCATAATTTCTGATAGTGTTGGAACTGTGCTTTTGGAATGTTGATGCCCACACAGAAGGGCCTGTCCTCTACTGCATCTTCAACTTGATATGAACATACATCTAGGATGAATGTTTATCTGCTAAGGGTCCATGCATGGGTCTGCACTGTGTTCCATGAGTATACTATCTGCATTAAGCTGAGCATCATTCTCTGCATCATATAAATCTAGGGATCTTGTCTAAAGACCCAGACATTGCCCCCAGTGATTGGTTGTGACAAGCATGGCTTACATAGCAAAGTATATTGAATGCTAACCCTTCATGAATTCCTGATTGTACAAAAATTTAGCTATTCCATGGCAATTGGTTTGCTCTGTTACATGCATTGTTTATAATTCAATTCACCCTGTTGCATGCATAAATCTGGGAATTGCAGAACTCAGCTTAGTGTCCTGATTTGTTGAAAGTAACTGCATGTTGTTCTTGTAGCTGGTCATTGAATTCCCTGCATTATTTTGGAGTTTTAAAACCATTCAATATATTAGTGCATCATTGTTGACAATATGGTTTCAGATAATCTGGGAATTGCGTCTATTAACTTATGCATGCTGATATGACCTGTGCTTGTGATGCCATGGTTGCATCATTGAAATGCCTGCATACCATTGTGAACCATATGCTTCCAACCAAATCTGGGAATTCCACAAGTCCAGTGCTTAGACCATGATCTGTTTTGTGCAATGTTAAACTCTAGTGTATTGGATTTTGGTTTCCATTTACAGGGTAAACAGGTGGACACATGCAAGAAGAAATCCACCGTCGGGACCAGTAGCAAAAGGCCTCGCTCCTCTGACTACGACGAGGGCCGCTTCTTATCTTGGGAGCACCAAGACCGCTTCGACAAGTGGTACCTCCCAAAGAAGTTCATCCTCGAGCGCGTCATCGACAGGGAGGATCTACCACAGGACTCCCTCATCAGAGAGGTTATCGAGCGCCGCCAGTGGCAGACACTGGTCAGTTTCGCCGAGCCCAGCTCCAGCGCAATCCTGAAGGAGTTTTGTGCAAATGTTGACATGCCTACGGTGACAGTGCACAAGCGAAGCTGGGTCAGGGGTGTAGTGGTTCCCTTTGATCACGAGTTCATTGAGAGCTTCCTCCGCACTTCTCACGATGATTCTCGCCGATGTGGATTCGTGAAGCGCTACAACAAGATGTAGCCCTACCCCTGCACTGGCCGCGCTACTTACCGAGATGACATGCCCCAGCTTGCAGACGAGCTTCGCAGAGGCATCAACGGACGCCTTTCCACCTGGAAGATGAAGACCGGCATGACGTATGTCCTCGAGAAGCTCAAGCGCTAGGAGCTGAACGCGGAGTCCGATTTCTGGCACATGTTCGTGAACTCCACTATTCTCCCGTCATCTAACCTGACGGATGTGAATGTGGAGCGCGCATGCCTGCTCTATGTCTTGCAGAGAGATATCAACCTTGATATCTCTTATGCCCTCTCAGACCGCATCTTGCACATGATACAGGATGGCAGTCCCCGCTCACCTCGCTCATTTCCCACTTATGCACGCACGCAGGGCTAGAGATTCCAGATGACGAGCCCATGGATGTACCACTCGGGACTACGCTGAACCAGAAGATCTATCAGGATTCAGTGCACCGTACCCTTCAGGACCAGCTGCTCTGTGTTGCTGACGTCACTCCTGAGGAGATAGCAGCCCAGAGCCTGAGGTTCGGACCTCGAGAGGGTATGAAGGAGCCCATTCTAGACATCCACGTCTTTCCTCAGCAGCCTCAATAGCCAGCCTCGTCAACATCATCACCTCAGCAGGCCACCACTTCTGAGCACCCACCACCACAGGACACACCTGCTGCATCCAACCATGCTCATCATCGTGAGCCTATCTGCGAGGACTCCACATCCTACGTGTGGATGCAGCAGCAGATCCAACACCAGTCCACCATCATTCAGAGTATCCAGCATCAGCTCGAGCAGCAGACTCAGACCATGGAGCAGCAGACCGCCGACACTCAAAGGATGCAGACCCAGCTGGATGAGCAGTCTAGGATGCTTACTGCCTTATGCCAGCATTTCGCGGTAGATCCCACCAGCTCACCATCCCAGCCTCCACCATTAGCTTTTGCTCTGCCGACATCAGATGCTTCCACATCCCCAACAGCAGATGCCACAGACACCATGGACGAGGATCAGGCGCATTGACCTCCTCGCTCTCTCTACCTTCATTTATCTTCAGCTTTATTTTCCTGTCATTTACTTTTTCTGCACTTTATACTCTACTTTAGACATTTGCATATTGTTGGCACCGTCAGTGCGTGCCCGTATATATGACATTTCTGCTGTTGAGACTTGATTATGCATGAGTTGTTTCCTCTTATAACATGTTATCTATGTATGTTTTCTTGTCTGCGTCTCATTTGCTGGGGACAGTGATGTGTTACAAACACATCTTAGTTCTAGGCTAGTTTTAGGTTATAATTTGATTAAATAGTTAGAAAATAGGATAGAATTAGTTTAAATTATTGTTTATGCCTAATTTAAATCTTATTTCATTACATTGTTGCATTCCAGGGCCAAAAAGAGGAGAATCAAGGCAAAAGAAGGAAGAAAACTAAATTAAAGGACTCGCGCGGATCGCGCCAGATCCCATGCGAGTCGCGCCACTCTAGGAAATCCAAGTTTTAGCACGAACAAACCGCGCAAGTCACGCCAGGAGCCACGCTAACCGCGTCATCAATTCGGAAGCTCCACGTGGATAGCGC
>PYAF01005962.1:145871-161292 GCA_007407185.1 Glycine tomentella
GAAGCATGGATAATTGCCCCTGTTTTGTCATGATTTGAGCTAATGTGATGAATTGACAGGAAAGCAACCACAAGTGCCAAAACTAAGCAAAATCAGAAGCATAGAGCCAAGTCTGAAGAAGCTGTGGCGCCATCAGCGCCATCTGTGGCGCCTGGAGCGCCATTCACACTGGAAGTTGGCGCCCGGAGCGCCAATCTCACGCCAAGGGCACCATTAGCACTGGAACCTGGCGCCTGGAGCGCCATGTCAGCGCCTGGGGCGCCATCATTTCTGTAGCTCAGCGCTTGGAGCGCCATTCTGGCGCCCAGAGCACCAAAAACCCCTGCCAGCTAGCACCTGGAGCGCCAATCTCACGCCTGGGGTGCCATTATCTCTGGAAGTTGGCGCCTGGAGCCCCACAACCACGCCAAAGGCGCCACAGATCGACAGAAGCAGTATTTAAGGGTAAAATAGAGACTTCACAGGCTAGGCTATATATACTTTCACCCTCAGCATTGAATGCACGAACTACTGGAGGGAAACTGCACTAAATAGGGTTTTAGGAAGCTTGGGTACCTTAGTGAGGGTTTAGGGAGAGTGAAGGTTCAAGTGGAGGTTTCTCCATCTTCTTCTTCCTTGCTTCAGCTAGGTATGCCATTTTCTTTTGTAACACAACCACCCATTATGAGGTTTGGCTAGTTTTTCATTGTAGTTAGGGCTAAGCACTGAATGTAACCTCTTTTGGGATTGTATTGGATGCTATCTTTTACTAATGCCAAGTTATTTCATTTTATTCTGTTGAATGCATGTTCTATCTCTCTCTGGAATTGATCACTCTAGTTAGATATTAAGAGCTGGGGTTGGCAATAGGAATATTGGGGCCTTATGCTTGGACTTAGGTAAAGTGACAAGCTTTACATTAACTAGGGATAGGAGTGTATGCTTGAAACCATTTAATGCATCATTTAATGCTTGACCTAATCAATATCACTAAGGGATTAGGGTATTAGAGTGGGTTAAAGGGTTGAGGACACTACAGGAGTAGGACTTAGCTATTATTATTGAAGATGCAGGTTGGGTAACTTAGGCTTAATGAAGGTAGTATACAATGCATGAACGAAAGTAGGGAGCATTTGGTGTGGATTGCCCTAGCTACTTAACCACATATCTTATTATTAACCTCCATAGTTTGTCTATACATTTAGGTTTATATTTAATCTTCAGTTTATCTTATTACACACACACAAACAAAAACAACATATTTCATTCTTTATTTGTTATCCAACTTATCGATTTAATTTATGATTTAATTGGTCAAACAATCCTCGTGGGACGATAACTTTTCTTATCCAACAAAGTGCATGCAAGTTGAAACACAAGAGCTTGAAAGCTGGAAAATCGCAATTTTCGAGTATTTGCTCAAGGGCAAGCTTTTGGAGGAAAGGGAGAAGGCCAGAAAGTCGAGGACTCAAGCTGCAAGATACATCATAATGGCTAACAAACTGTATCAGCGAGGTTTCTCACCGTTGCTCAAATGTCTTGACAATGAGCAAGTTGACTATGTCGCAAGAGAACTTCATGATGGAATTTGTGGCATACACTCAAAGGGAAGGTCAATCGCAACACGAGTACTAAGGGTCAGATACTACTAGCAAACCCTTAAGAACATATTGCTGAAATTTTGTCAAAAAATGTCTTTAATGTTCTAGCATGGTGATAAGTGCCATATTTTAGTTAATTCCAAGATTATAATGTTGGCACTTATCTTTCGATTTCAGTAAATTCGCTTATAAACAGGCCCTAATCCTAGTTGTTTTATATTTTGTACATAGATAAAGGTTATTGTTTATATTTTGGAAGATTAGTCCAATCAAATTTGGTATTTTGGTAGGTATCAAGTGTATTATCAAAGCATCCAAAGCAAGTAAGACAAGCACAAAAGGGTAAAAAGGTCAAAATAGGAAGTTTCTTGAAGCAAATTCGCCCAGGCTAGCATCTTTCTTCAGCATTGGGTTTAACTTGCCCAGGCAAGTGAATCATGTTAAGGATTAACTCGCCCAGGCAAGTAAAACAAGGCTAAACCACTCGCCTGGCCGAATGGACATCACCAGCTTCCCCATCCTATAAAAAGGAATGCAAAGTGAAGATGGAGGCATGGATTTTGAGAGGGAGAACGTGAGGAACAGCCCAAGAGGCTTAGAGAGAGGTGAGAGAAGAGATAGAAGGAGTGGAAACTCTGCAGAAACTAGCCGAGGATCGCCTCCTTTGTCATGTTTTCTGTTGATCTCTTACTCTACACCATGATCGGGTAGTTTCTCCTAAGGATTGGATGTAATCCTCTTACCTTTATGTATTTCTTTTGATATTTGATATATGTATGAATCTTTTCAACTCATTTTGGTAATTTCATTATGTTCTTAATGCTTGATTCTACTTGATCACTAGTTTCATGAATTTGGATTCTAAGCTTGACTGGAAAGTGCCCTTAGGATTTGAACTGAATGATTTTACTCTTTATGTTACGTTGCTAGGAATAGAGCACAACGTTTTGATTGCAAATAGCACGAGATTATGATTGTAATGTTGGGTTATTTACTTCATATGTGAGGGATCAATATTCGGTAAATATCCTAAGGATTCTTGAATGCGAGGGATCAATTCGGGGTGAATTAATGTGTGCATCAGTAATGCTAGAAAATAATTCACGTGTTTATATTAAAAGGGTACTGACGATATGAACGATGAAATCCAATCCTACATTTTCATAAATTAATTAAATTGAACTTTACTAGTTTTCATAATTTTTAGTTATTTCACAAACACATGAAATTTCTTTTATACTCATTGTACGTAACTATTAAACTGTTAATTTTTATTTGGATTAATTGAGTAAGTCAAGTCCCTGTGGAGACAATCTTTTATAAATTCTGTAACCTGCAACAACAATTAGTACGCTTGCCAAGAGTCTAACAAGTTTCTGGCGTCGTTGTCGGGGACTTGAGACATTTACTCAGTTCTTTTAGATTTAACTTTTTAGTTTAGTAGGACTTTTTCTTTACTTTCATTTTTATTTTATTTTAATTTTGTATAAATTCTTTTTTGTTATGTTTTATTTTCACTAACCTCGGTACTTATAGATTATTGTAACTGTTCTTTTTCTTTTAGAGAGGTAAATTTCCTACAGATAAATGATTATTTAATCCAAAAATTACCAAGATTGCAAAGGAAGAACAAAAAGAAAAAGAAACAAACAAAAAATAAGTCACCAAGTGAATCTTTTGCTATTTTAATTCTCCTTCATCAGTAAAGCCACCTCTAATTGAAATTATGGCTAATAGAGGAGGAGAAGGAAATAGACCACCAAGGAGGACTCTTGGTGACTATGCTTATCAACAAGGACCAAAGCATTACAATAACATAGTCATTCCTCCTTTCAGTAACAAGGTTGTGGAGTTGAAGCCAGCATTGCTCAGCTTGATTGCTTCACATTCTTTTGCTAGAATAGATCATGAAGATCCATATACACATTTGTGTACCTTCATGGAATTATGCAGTACCGTGGGAGCTTCTAATGAAGATGCTGAAGCTGTCTATCTTAGAGCTTTTCCGTTCTCCTTGACAGGTAAGGCAAAAACATAGCTCCAATCACATCTAAACAAAAGTTTCAGCACTTGGGAAGAAGTGGAGGAAAAATTCATTGTCGGATTCTTTCCTCCATCGAGATTCATTAATGCAAAATCAGCCATTGCTACTTTTTCCCAAAGAACAAATGAACCTCTCTGTGAAACATGGGAGAGATTCAAATCCTTATTGCGGAGGTGCCCTAACCATAACTTTGATGATGTTGCACAGCTACATATTTTCTATAGTGGTTTGAGACCTCAGACAAAAATGATGCTTAATGTCTCAGCTGGAGGTACTATGATGTCAAAGAGCTTGGAGGAAGCAATTGTAATCATTGACTCCATAGCAGCCAGTGATTACTAGTCTCACCATGATAGGTCTCTGATTCAAAAGAAAGGTATAGTGGAGTTGGATACTCAGAATGCAATTCTAGCTCAGAATAAGCCCTTGACACAACAAATAGAGGCCTTAACAAAATAGATAGGCCAACTTCCTCAACAATTTCAGCAAGGTGGATCATAGAAAACATACCAAGCCCATCAAGTTCAACAAGTCCTACGATGTGATTTCTGTGGTGGTGACCATCAGAATGACCACTGTTCAGCACCTGTGGAATGCCAACAACAAGAAGAGGCCCATTATTTACAGAATTAGACTAGACCTCAACAGAACTTCCAAGAAAATTACCAAGGCTACAAAGGTGGTCCAGGTTCAAATCAGCCTTATGGCTAAAGGCAGCAAAATGATAATGCATATTATGGTTCCACTAACTATTCTTTTGCAGGTCCCTCTAACAACTCTAATGCAGGTTCTTCAAATATGTGTCCATTACAACAACAACAAGCTCAGTGATATGCGCCTAGCATATAAGGTTTTCCTAAGCTTTTTAGAGAAAGAATTAGGCATAAAGCATGGATAATTGCACTCCTTGTGTATGATTTGAGCTGATGTGATGAATTTCCAGGATATCGATCACAAGTGCCAAGACTAAGCAAAAATAAGAAGAAAAGACCCAAGTCTGAAGAAAGCTATGGCGCCATCAGCGCCAGATGCCGCACCAGGAGCGCCATGTCCTCTGCCAGCCAACGCCAAGATGGCGCTTAGGGCGCCATTCGTTCTGTAATCTCGCGCCAGGCTTGCGCCAAGGGCGCCACAGGTCGACAGAAGTAGAATTTTAAGGGCAAAACAGAGACTTCACAATCTCCAATATAAATACTTCAACCCTCAGCATTGAATGCACGATTTTGGAGGGAGAAAAACAAAAAAATAGGGTTTTAGAAGCTTGGGTGCCTTAGCTAAGGTTTTGGGGAGTTGAAGGCTCAAGTGGGGTTGCTTCTCCATCTTCTTCTCCTTGCATCTCAGCTGGATATGCCACTTTTTGTATCTCAGCCACCCACTATGAGGTTTGGCTTATTTTATATTGTAGTTAGGGCCAAGCACTTGATGTAAATTTCATTGGGATGTATTGAATGCTATTATTCATTTATCAAAAGTTGTTTTATTGCACTTTGCTTTAATATCTTCATCTCTACTTTAGACCTGATCAATCTAAGTGAGAGTTCAGAGCTAGGGTTCACAATAGGAATATTGAGGCTTTGGTCTTGGAACTAGGTGTAGTAACTTGCTTTACATCACCTAGGAATAGGGATGCATGCTTGTAGCTCATTCATGTGTTTACTTAATGCTTGACTCTAAAAAAGTTACTAAGGGATTAGGGCTTGTTAGTGGGTTAACGAACTATGTCACTAAGGAATCGGGGGTTTAGTCAATATATGAAGAACACATTAGCTGAATAGATTAGATATTGAGTGTAGTAAACAATACCATTTCATTGGAAGGAACATCGAGTGTGGGTTGCCCTAGCTACATTGCCTACATATCGTTATAATCTATTTACTTGTTGATATTAGTTAATGTTCATATTTAGGTTTTAAATTACTTCATACACACACACACAACAACAACTTTATTCATTTTATTTGTCATCCAACTTATTGATTCAATTTATAGTTTAATTGGTCAAACAATCCTCGTGGGACGATATCTCTCTTACTACTTTATTACTTGAGCGACCGGTGCACTTGTCGAGTACGCAACACTCAGCTTGATAGAATTTCAAAAATGGAAGATACTCTAACTCAGTTTATGCAGATGTCCATCACAAATCAGAAGAACACTGAGGCTTCCATTAAAAAATCTTAATGTTTAGGTTGGACAGCTTGCAAAACAATTGTTTAAGCATAGCAGTAGACCTTTTTCAGCAAACACATAGGTTAACCCAAAGGAACCAAGGTAGTGTTTTAGAGTGGATGTCTTGAATGAAGTAATTTCTTACTCCAAGAGTTTGATTCAAGGAAAAGATTGTTCAGAGAAAACACTGACTGAAGCATTGGAGGAGATGAGTGAATGCGAAGAAAATGAAAGTTCAGATTGTCTCCAACAGCTAGATGCTCTCAAAGAAATTCCTTACAAGCAATCTTTCTTTGAAGAATTGTCAGAGGAAAAGAAAAATCAAGAATCAATAATGGAGGTAAACACAGTACTTCCACATTTTAAAAATGTTTTTCTTCTAGGTAATTCACAGGAACCAGTTATCAATAATTCAAGTCTTTCTGAAAAAGAAATGAAACTGGTGAAAATTTTGAAGGAAAACAAAGAAGCCATTGGCTCACCACTTTTGTCTGATTGCTGGAAGCCTAAGCCATAACAAAGGCGTCCAGCTAATAAGATGTTACAGAAGCACTCCTAGGAGGCAACCCAGTGTTTTTAAGCTTTGCTTTAATTTGTGTCTTATGTTTTTGAATTATATTTCTTAACTTTTGAATTTTATGTCTTATGTTTTTGAACATATCATCTGTTTTGTTAGAGCTACCATTTCAGGGCTTGGGAACAGGTCTATTTTTAGGAGGAAGCAGAGCTGAAAAGGATGAGGACATGTAGATCCTGTTGATTATCTCAATAAAGGAGAATGAGTTCCTCAACCATGATCTTCAAAAATCTGTGACATAGTCTTTATGTTGAATTCAGGGGGAGCTACTTAAAGAATGCAAAGGAATTGTGATTCAAGCATAGGTTTTGAGCTTTCAACATGCAATGGATGCCTTGAAGTTTAATTAGTCTGAAATGTGTAAGAGAAAAATAATTATGGTGATCCAAGTGCATTGCATTCATATTAATCCATAATTAAATTAATTGGGTTCATAAAAATCACAAGGCTTTAGTTATTTGACTAAGTTTTTGATTTGATTCAAAGGTTTTTGGAAAAATACATTTTCTACTGGTTTAATCGATTACTTTCTTCAATTAATCGATTATTTTGTTCTTAGTCTATTCTGGAAAAGCTTTCAAGAACAATGTAATCGATTACCTATCGGAATAATCGATTATTTGACCTTTGTTATATATAAACTGCCTTGTTGAACACTTTAATTGATTATCAATGGGTAGTAATTGATTATATAGCTATATATGATTTTAAGTAGTGTTGGGATAATCGATTACCAAGGTATTGTAATCGATTACACAGGCTTAATTGGAAAAGCCGCCTTCCTGCTTTAATCGATTACACTATTTGTTAATGCTTACAAGTCTTGTTGGTTTAATCGATTACCACATATCGTAATTGATTACATAGTTCATTCAGTTTTTAAAGACTCCTGCTTTAATTGATTACCAAAGTTTGTAAGCGATTACATAGTGCATTTTGATATTTTGGAGTTTCCTGTCTTAATTAATCGATTATTTTGCTCGTTGCTCATGCCCAGAAACTATGTTGAACATCTTAATCGATTACAAGGTTTATTTAATCGATTACATGAGCGTTTTAATAGATTATTAGGAACGTTTAATCGATTACAGGCAGTTACAAATGTTTGTTATAAATAAGACTGATAATCAACTGCTTTTCTAACTTTGTAAAACATTACCCATTCGTATTTTCTGAACTTAAACAGTCTTGTAAGCATTCTAAAGTGTTTTCTAAGGGTTCAATTGTTTCTCGCTCCATTGTGCTTTGATCATGAGTGTTTGACTCATTCTTGGAGCTTGAAACCATTTCAAGATTAAGGAAAGTTGTGCTAATTGATTTGTAATCATTCAACCTGATTTGGTAAGTTCATTTTGCATTGCATCATTGGATCATCAGGTTGTTTCTCTCCTTAATCTAGTTGTAATTTTTGTTTTGGATTTTCTTTGTATTGTTGGCTATTGTAATTGGGTTCTTGCTTGAAACTAGAGAAGGGGTTCTCTAGGGGGAAGAACTGAGTAGTGTTCTCAGGTTCTTGTCTCTTAGAATCTAATAAGGTTTTAGATTTCTATTCTTTATCTAGGGTCGATAAAGGGAGACATTGTAATTGATTGTAAGAACTGAAAATTATAATAGTGGAACTCTAACCTAGTGTTGGTTGGAAGAAAACTGGATGTAGCTTCTAGTGTTGAAGTGAACCAGTATAAATCTATTTGTGTTTTGATTCTCTTTCCTTTAACTCACTATATTCATCATGTTCTTGATTATTCGCTTGACCAACAAAGGCAGTTTTGATCCATTGAATTCCTTGGGGCTGAGCTACTTGATTGAATAAGGTTTCTTGGTTTTGAAAAGTGATAAAGATCCTAGGAACTCTGATGTTGATTAAAGAAATTTTTAATTTACCAAGGTTTAACTAATTCACCCCCTCTTGGTTAAGTGTGAGATATTCATATTCTTTACACTTTATGTTTCTTTGCTGCTTTAAAATTCAGTACTTTATTTCCTTATTTACTATGTTAGTCTTTTTGCTTAGATAATTGTACGCGTTTATGATTTTTATTTTGGTGGTGTACACAAAGGGTTCCCTCTTTTTGAAAGTACACATTTTTGATAAATTTTTTTATTTTATTAACAATAGTATAGAATATGTGTAAAACTTTTTGGGACTTAAAAAGACAAATATTTCTGGAACACAACATGTTTTGAAAAGAATCAACAGATTTGAAAAATTGTTTTTTAGGATCAGAACTCAACAAAATTACTTTTGAAAAACATTGAGAAAGAAAAAAGGAATGACTTTCTTGAATACCAAATGAAGGTAGATATTTTTACATAGATTTGATAAGGAACATCTTTCGAAAACACTGATTTGATTTAAACATGAAAACATGCCTTAAGTTTCAATGATTGTGTGCAACCACAAAAATTATATTAAGTGTCCTCACTGATATGTTTTATAGTTGATTTTGCATAAATTTCTAACTGTCATGACATATGATGCATGGCTATGATTTAGGCCTGTTTTCTTCTCGAATAGTTTAAAGCCATTAGCCAAAAAGCTATCCCAATATACAATGATTTACCATTTGCTATCCCTTTTGAGCCAAAACACTTATGATTTTGTTGGAACACTAACCTAGGATAAGAATTTCCTACCTCACCTTAAGTTATGAGAGCAAAAGGGATTTTGTTGGAAACTTTTATCATTTGGATGGCTAAAGTGATGAAAAATACTTTGTTTTAAAATGTAGCTAAAGCTATAGAAAAGAAAAGAAAGAAGAAAGAAAGAAAAAGAAAAAGAAGAAAAGAAAAAAGAAACAAAATTCCTTGTGTTGAAAAATTCTATAAAGTTGGGTTATTGGAAAGTTGGTATAAGAAGCATGGATATCTTGGAAGAAAAAGAAAAGAAATAGGAAATGATAATAGTTGTCTTATCTTTGTTTGTTCTCCTATTCTTAGGATAACTTTGAATATCCAGAAAACTAAGATTTCTTTCAAAGCCAGGCCCAACCCTAAAAATTCCTAAAGATCCATGATAAATATGTATTTTGATTTGATGGAAAATGAACTGCAAAATTTATCTATGATATATCAGTGTTGGAATAGAGAATAAACACTTACCTGTAAGGGAATTAAACACCTTTTGAGAGGTTTTCCTCTGTTTGAATCAATCAAGTGTTTTCTTTGATGTTCTTTAGAAATGAAATGTAAATTTATCTTAATTTCATTTGGTTTGGTGAATTCCATCTTTTGTGTTTTCAATTTCTCATAGTTGACTACTTGAAAAATATTTTCTAATCTTTTTTTTGAAAGTTGATTCTTTACAAAGCATGTTCATAAATTTTGATAGAGAAATATTGAAGTACTTCTAGTATTTGTAGTTTTATCTCTTTACATTGCTTAAGTGCCATATTTCAGTTAATTCCAAGATTATAATGCTGACACTTATCTTTTGATTTTAGTAAATTCACTTATAAACCGTCATTAATCCTAGTTGTTTTATATTTTGTACATAGATAAAGGTTATTTTTTGTATTTTGGAATCCAATCAAATTTGGTATTTTGATAGGTATCAAGTGTATCAAAGCATCCAAAGCATGCAAGACAAGCACAAAAGGGCAAAATATAAAGTTTCTTGAAGCAAATTCACCCAGAAATCGCCTAGGCTAGCATCTTTCTTGAGCATTGGGTTTTTAACTCGCCCAGGTGAGTGAATCATGTGTGTTTAACTTGCCTGGGCGAATGGCTTTCTTCAGGATTAAGGATTAACTCGCCCAAGCGAGTAAAACAAGGCTAAACCACTCGCCTGGGCGAGTGGACATCACTAGCTTCCCCATCCTATAAAAAGGAATGCAAAGTGAAGATGGAGGCATGAATTTTGAGAGGGAGAAAGTGAGGAACAGCCCAAGAGGCTTAGAGAGAGGTGAGAGAAGAGATAAAAGGAGTGGAAACTCTGCAGAAACGAGCCGAGGATTGCCTCCTTCGTCATGTTTTCTGTTGATCTCTTGCTCTACACCATGATCGGGTAGTTTCTCCTAAGGATTGGATGTAATCTTCTTACCCTTATATATTTCTTTTGATATTTGATATATGTTTTAATCTTTTCTACTCGTTTTGGTATTTTCATTCTGTTCTTAATGCTTGATTTTACTTGATCACTAGTTTCATGAATTTGGATTCTAAGCTTGACTGGAAAGTGCCCTTAGGATTTGAACTGAATGATTTTACTCTTTACGTTACATTGCTAAGAATAAAGCATAACATTTTGATTGCAAATAGCACGAGATTATGATTGTAATGCTGGGTTATTTACTTCATATGCGAGGGATCAATATTCAGTAAATATCCTTAGGATTTTTGAATGCGAGGGATCGATTCGGGGTGAATTAATGTGTGCATCAGTAGTGTTAGAAAATAATTCATATGTGTTAATATTAAAAGGGTACTGTGGGTATGAACGATGAAACCCAATCCTACGTTCTGATAAATTAACTAAATTCAATTACTAGTTTTCGTAATTTTCAGTTATTTCACAAACACATGAAATTCCGTTTATACTCATTGCACATAACTATTAATCTGTTAAATTTTATTTGGATTAACTGAGTAAATCAAGTCCTTGTAGAGACGATCTTTTATAAATTTTGTAACCTGCAATGACAATTGGTACGCTTGCCAAGAGTCAACACATGGGAACCTGATCCATTGACCAGCTGAAGAGCTACACCGCATCACTTCCCAATGGCAATTTGCCATTCGGGGAATGGACATCTTAGGACCTTTCCTTAAGGCCCCAAGACAAAGAATGTTTATGCTAGTAGTCATCAATTACTTTACCAAGTGGGAAAAGGCCGAACCCCTCGTAACAATTATGACTTAGAATGTATAGAAGTTCATTTTGAAGAATATCATCACTCGCTTCGACATTCCATGCATCTTTTTGACCGATAATGGTTAAAGTTCATTGATAGAAAGCTAAACAAGTTCATGGTAGGTCTAGGCATCAAGCATAAGGTAATGTCCATAGAGCACCCTCAAGCACATAGCTAGGTCGAAGCATATAAAAAGGTAATTCTACTGGAGCTAAAGAAGCGACTACACAATACCAAGGGAAGATGGGCCAAAAAGCTTCCTGAAGTCTTATGAGTGAAAACAATGAGAATACACACAATAACCAAGAGGGGGAGTGAATTGGTTTAAAATTGACCTTTTTAAAATCTTTAGAAAATCAGAGGTATAGGATCTTTATCACAAATAAACCAAGAATGCTTCAATCAATCAAATCACTCAGCCCAAGAAAACAATTACAAAAACACTAGAACATTCAAATTTAATGTGGCCAAGATTTCCGCATTAAAGCAGGTGAAGTTTATGTTGTTATTGTTGTTATCACTTCTTTTGTTGAACTTTGAAAACTTCTTGTTCTTTTTGTTCTTCATGAACTTGTTGAATCTTTTGACTATTGGATTCAAGTTTTCATCATCTTTCATCTTCATTTGAGTCTTTTTCTTTTTCCACAGTAAAGGATCCAGCGTTCAAGGCTATGCTTTTGTGTTTCTAATTTGCATCTTCAGAATGTGTTAGTTGAGACATTTCTAATTCATACTCAAGAAGCTTACCAAATAATGCAGCCATGGACATCTTGGATAGATCTTTTGGTTCCTTTATTGCTATCACTTTTGGTTGCCATGGTCTTGTTAGACACTTCAAGATTTTGATGTTTAACTCTTTAGCATCAAATATCTTCCCAAGACCAAGAAGATGGTTCACAATGTGAGTGAATCTTGTTTAGAGCTGAGATATGTTTTCTGTGGTGTTCATCTTGGACATTTCATACTCATGAATCAAGGCATACTTCCTTGATCTTCTAACTTTATCAGCTCCTTCATGAGTGACTTCCAACATCTCCCACATCTCCTTTGCACTTTTACATCTAACAATAAAGTGCAAAAATAATCATGTTCTTAGCTTTAAAATCATATTGAACAACTCTCTTTTCTGCATCAGTCATCTCATCCCATTCTTTGGGAATCATATCATTACCAACAGTTTTGATAGGAATCAAAGGACCTTTTTTCTATTGCATTTTATGCACCAGGGTCATTAGTTTGAATGAAAATCCGCACTCTATTTTTCCAAAAACTGAAATGCTCTCCTTCAAACATTGGAGGACGATTGAGGGAGGCACCCTCATTGGAGGTAATTTGTGTGGTATTCATTTTCTTTTAAAGAAAGATAGTGATCTTGAATAACACTCAAGAACCTACTCTTCATACCAATTGAAAACAATGAGAATACACATAATAACCAAGAGGGGGGTAAATTGGTTTAAACTTGACCTTTTTAAAATCTTTAGAAAATCAGAGTTATAGGATCTTTATCACAAATAAACCAAGAATGCTTCAATAAATCAAATCACTCAGCCCAAGAAAACAATTACAAAAACACTACTTGTTGAGTAATAAAGAATTCACCAAGAACCACAAATTAATATAACTTGAAGAGATTAAAAGAAAGTAATCAACACAAGAACTTATACTGGTTCACCTCTCAACAAGAGAAGCTACATCCACTTTCTTCTAATCAAAACTAAATTAGAGGTCCACTATTCACAAATTTCAGTTCTTACAAGCTTTACAACAATCACCCTTTATCAACCTAGATAAAGAACATAAATCTAAAACCCTATTAGACTTCTAGTGATCAAGACATAGAGAACCCTTCTCCACTCTTTCCCTCTACAGAAACCCACTCTAGAAAAACTACAAGAACCCTTGTAATAGTTACAAACAACCAAAAATTCAAAGATGAATTTACAAGCAAAGCTAATAGAGAGAAAAACCTGATGATGATCCACTGAATATGAATGAATATGAGTTACCAAAGAGGATTGAAATGAAAATCAATTTCAGAACTTCTTCTCCCCAAAACTTCTTTGCTGTCTTGCCCAAGAAATCTTTCAAAACACCATGAAGATTTAAATTTATAGGTCAAGCACTTTAGAACTTAGAGTAACCTTTCTCAATCTCAAAAGGCTTATGAAACTTTTGGAATTTTGTAGAGTTGTAATGTGTATAATTTTAGAAAAGCCTTCAACTATTTATAGAAGATAGTTGTAACTGACCGTAATCGATTAAATCACCTAAGTAATAGATTAAATCTTCATTTGTAATCGATTAAATACAAACGTAATCGATTAAAATGTTCTTTAGTTTTCTGGAAAGGTTATATGAACAAAGTAATCAATTATTTCGACCTGTAATCGATTACTACAGGGATAGATTGTTCCACAAATGAACTAAGTAATCGATTACTGATAAATGGTAATCGATTAACATAGTCATGTCTTGTTCTATGTTTGAACTAAGTAATCGATTACTGATATATGGTAATTGATTAACACAGTCATGTCTTGTTCTATATTTATGTTAAGTAATCGATTACTTAATACTGATAATCGATTATTTTATTCTTCAAAGCTCAGGTAATAGATTACCAATATGTGGTAATCGATTAAAACAGAGAAAAAAATAGTTTTTCAAAAAACTTAAAACCATGAGCACTTTGCTTTGATGCAATCATGAAATCTCAAAACATTTTCACAAACCATGTGCTTATATAAAATCATGAATGCAAGTAAATGAATGATGTTAATGCAATGCAATTGATCATAGGATGATTTTCTCCTACATCAAGCAATTACAATTGTAACACCCTCATATTTCACTACATATGTGCATTTTCCTATAAATATGCATTCTTAGAAAAATGACATAAATACCCTTGGACATTTTTAAAAATAACAAAAATGCCCCTGAACATTTTTACAAATGACCAAATTGCCCCTAGACATTTTAGCAAGATATTTTAAGGAGGAGATCTTATAAATACCCTGGGATGTTCTGAAAATGATCAGAATACCCTTAGGGTGACAATTACAGAGTTTCTCTGAACATTTTTTGAAATGACGATTTTACCCCTAGGGTAAGGGGTAAAATTATCAAAATGCCCCTAGGTCAAAACTGATCAAAATGACTTTAGAAATTTATGTGAACCTTAGTATTGGATAAAATACTCTTAGACAAGGTTGGAGGCAGAGAACTCCAAAACAAAATTTCTACTAATTTTGGAAAATAGGTTGAGAAGAGCTTAATCTAGACTATTCCAGACATCAGAAAATTATAAGAAAAGAATGGATGTGATCTATGGATTTTTATCTTAATTATGAAAGGAATAAATGTTCTAAATGAGTTAGTTTAGTAATTTTAATAATTAGAAGCAAATTGGACCAATAAGAACTTAGAATTTTGTTATTACACGTAATAAAAGGAAAATTTGTTAATTTGGCTCTCTAAGATCAAGCTTTGGCCGTACGATATACAATCAATGGAGAAAGCTTTAAGAAAACTCAAGAACTAGGACACTTGGAGGGTGTAAAATGCTTAGCCAATAAAATGAAGCCTAATGGAAAGTTAGTAATGATGGCTTAAGAAGATTTTTTTTTTAAGAAAAAACTTCCTCTTGACTCCTTTGGACACGAAGGAAATTATAGACATTATTTCAACGATCCCAACGGTCAAAAGTCATATATCTGAGTTAGGAATACACCTTTAAAATTTTAAGAAGATCCAACGGTTAACGAATTCAGAACCACTATTTTACTAATACGGGTTTTGGAAAAAAAATCAATAATAAAGAAAGGCACAAAGTATCTTGAACACACTAGCTATACCACGAAATTGATGAAGATTTTTCCCAAGGTTTAGCTACTCCACGTGCACCATCAAAGAGAGTAGAGAATTGTTAAGAAAAATCAAGAAATAAGGCTACTTGTATGGATAAAATTCATTAGCCAATAGAAAACAAGCAATTAGAAAGCTAAAGCATTATAACTTGAGAAGATATTTTGCACATCAAGGGGTATGGACCAAAATTTGGGCTGTACCAAGCAAAGGCTACGTACAATTAACCAAAGGGAAATAGTGTAGAAAAGTCAACCTAGCCACTTGTAAAGGAAAAAAGGATTAGCCAATAAAAAGCAAGCAACTTGAAAGATAAGGCAATTATGGT
>PYAF01005963.1:0-13338 GCA_007407185.1 Glycine tomentella
TCCATAGGATTTAATTGCGAGGAATCGAATTAAGTTTACCTAAATGTGTGCGTCAACAAGAATAAAACAAGCATAAGTAAAATCAATTAAGAGGGATAAGTAAGACGAAATCCAATCCTACACTTATTTGATTTGTATTAGTTTATTTATTCTCAGTAATCATTTATCTATTTTTCTTTGTTATCTTCATTTTATGCAAGCAACAATTCATTTTATTCAAACAACAAATGAATCTTCAATTTTCATCACCTGTACATAACTACTAAACTGTTAAACAATTTAATCAACCAAAGTAAAATTAATTCCCTGTGGAGACGAACTTTTATAAATTTTGTAACTTACAACGACAATTGGTACGCTTGCCAAAAGTCCCAACAATTGTGCACCAAAGGCATGCATCCCCACAACCATGAGTCACGCAACACCACTCAATACATCCACTGATAACCAATGCAATATGATTACGTTATTAAAAATAACAATGAATGATCATATATTTGTCATTGCTAAACATAAAACAAATACAAAATGATTGCATTATTATAAAAAAAAAACCCAAAATATAAACCATGTAATTTTTTTGCCAGCCATCGCTCCTGTCTATTACACATTATGGTCGTTTAACCACTTCTAGAAGTGTATTTTGCGTGGAAGAGATCAGGGAATGGAAGATATCTGGGATTTCCAGATTTGGTGGGAAGAAGCATAAGGGCAATTTTTAACTTCATCAAGGACAGGGTGTGGAAAAGGAGGCAAGTGCTTATCAATGACTGGCCGAGAGGTATTATTGAAATCTATCATTCAAGCAATTCCCACATATTGTATGAGTATTTATTTATTACCTCATTCTTTGTGTGATGAATTATAAAGAATGGTGAATTCTTTTTTGTGGGGTGGTGGAATGAGAGTCTCGAAAGGAATAAACTAGATTTCTTGGGATAAACAGTGATAGAAAAGAGGTTGGAGGAATGGGTTTTCGCAATCTGCAAGCTTTCAATATTACTCTGTTAGGGAAGCAAGCATGGAGATTGGATTATGCTCAGGATACTTTGCAGCTGGTGTTTTCAAATCCAAACACTACCCAAGAGGGGATTTCATGGGTGCCAAGCTTGGTGATAACCCTTCATTTGTTTAGCGAAGTTTGCTTTCATATCAAGTGGTACTGAAGGAAGGATACAGGTGGCGGTTGGGCAGGGCAAAGGAGGTTGAAGTGTGGAGAGAACCGTGGCTGAGGTTCAAGACTAATCCTTTTGTAGTCTCTCATATGATGCTGGGAGCTGAAAACCTGGTGGTTGCTAATTTAGTTCAAAATGGACACAGAAAGTGGAATAATGGGCTTATTCAAAGCCTGTTCGAGCAAAGATATTATGAAGCCATTATAAAGATTCCTTTATGGGATCAAGAATCAAGAAGGAAAAGATGTGCGTCTTTGGAAGCCCGTTAACAATGGATTATATACTGTCAAGAGTGCCTACCATTTAATCATGGATTCTCAAGTTCAACAGGAGGGTTGTAATCTGCCTGGTAATTGGTCCCTTATCTGGTCAACGAAGGTTCCCCCGAGATTGAAACTTCTGTGCTGGAAAATTGGAAGAGAATGTGTCCCAACAAGAGATAATCTTAGAAAAAAGGGTGTCACATGCCCTTTAACTTGCTCTCTATGTGATGATAATATTGAGAATGCTTTTCATGTCTTTGTGACTTGTCCTAGCAGTCTGAAGTGTTGGCAGTAGTTGGGATTGAGACAAAAGATGGACGATTTAACTTTGCAGGTTGGATCCTTAACGAAACTATTCTTCTTAATTATGCAGAATTTAGATCAGCAACAACAACAAAGATTCGCAATGGCCTTGTCGAGCAAATGGAGCAGGAGAAATGATATTATTTTGAATGACATAAGGTACGAATCAAGTTCTGTCTGTTACGGATATTTTATATTGGGCCAAAGGCCAAAAGGCCCAAGGTAGCTAAAAACAAGTTATTTAGGGAAAGATTAAAGAAGATTGAAATCCTAAATATTTACAGAATCAAAGAAGATACAGAAGGTTATTTTACATCAAATATCCAGGATATCTGCTCATCTTTTAGAAGATCGTGATCAAGAATAGGAATAGTTTTCTTATTTTTCCACAGGTCAGTAAGCATAAATAGCCATTCACACCAAAGGTGCAAGGTACATACACACTATTACTCTCTCTTTTCCATTCTCACAGTGCACACACCCCACGTCCAATTTGTGGTTCGTTTGTTCTGTGATTTTCTTCCTGGAGTTGTTTTAATCTTCATAAACACCTTCAGAGAGAGAGTTTGATCCTATATTGATTTCTGTCATATTCCTGGATCTCCATTTTTAAGGAACGGAACATTGGCGCCGTCTGTGGGAAACGTTAAACTTCGATTCCCACCATGGTAAACACGAGAAGACACCAGCTTGAAGGCCCACCCGAGGCCGGCCGATCACGATCGGTCCGGGTGGAGGACGCTTTGACGGATACAGCTTCATCACAAGCGCAGAATGACCCGCTCCCCGCACCTGCTGAAAACCCGTTGCCCACACCGGCCGAGGTAGATCAAGAATCTTTACAGCGCTTCACCAGCAATGCGTTGCAGTCCATTCTATCACGGATTGAACGGCTCAAAAGACGACATGCCCTTCAGCGGCAAGAGGATATGAATCACATGCTGGCACAATTGGATGAACGTTGTGCAAGATGGACAATGGGCGAGCACGACCGATTATGAACAATGGAGCAACGCCTCGGCCGTATGGAGTTACCACCCCAGGAACCACCGATTCACCATGGCTTAGCCCCCCCGGCCGAGAACATGCATAACCCAGAACTACACCATGAGCCGCCTAGAGGATGCACTACGAAGCTCGGCTTACCAGCCGGGAGGAGGTGCCGAGGTCTACAGGAGGAAGTATAGGCACGGACAGCACAATAACAGTCCGTTTGTGGACGACATCGTCAATGCCCAGTTTCTGGAGGATTTCGATGGATCTTTCCTGTCGAAATATGATGACAGCCAGGATCCGCAGGTGCACATAGACGAATTCGACATGCAGATGTGTGTCTGGGGAATTGAAGAGCCGATCATCTCTCGGATATTTGTAACTACTCTGACCGGGCCGGCTCAGACATGGTTTCACTCACTGCCACCTCGATCAATTCGTAATTTTGAGGACTTTGGCCAGAGATTTTTGCTAAACTTTGCAACGAGCAAGAAACAGCCCAAGTCCGAGTTAGTTCTGGGCAAAATCCGACAGCATCCGGGGGAGACGTTGCAGAGCTATTTGGACCGATTTAAAGAAGTCGCCTTGCAAGTGCAAGGCCTGGAGGAAAAAGTACATGTCCATTTGCTATCGGCCGGACTCAACAGGTCATCTCGGCTGGCAAAATCTATCTATAAGGACCCTGTTAGAACTTTGTTGGATTTCAGAGTCCGATCAAAAAAATACCTAGAGCTGGAACAGATGGAGATTGCCAACACTGCTCCCAAGAGAAAGGTCTCACCACCAAAACATCGCCCACATATGGGGAATATGCCCCCCAACAGGAGTTTGGAAGTCGGCCATAGACCGGGGAGGCACGAGACCAAATATGACAGATACACCCTGCTGAACACCTCTCGGGCGCAGGTGTGGAGGGAAATAGCTTTGACTGAAATGAAGAAGGTAGACCGACCTTGACCGGTGTTCAAGAAGACTGGCCTTGACCATTCTCATTTTTGCGAGTTTCACAATGGCCCGGGACACACTACCGACCAATGCTGGGACTTAAGGGATGCTATAGAGAAATTCATCCGAGAAGGAAAGTTGAGACGATATGTGATCAAAACCCAGGGGCAGCAGGGAAAGCGTAAAGGCAATCCCAATGATGAGGTGAAAGTCCGAGATGAGAAGAGGAAGAAAACAGATGAAGAGGAATTTCCAGAGCCAGAGTTCGAGTGCAATGTCATCATCGGTGCTATGGGAGGAGGAGGAGACACTGCCAATCAGCGTCGTAAGTACCTCAGAGAAGTTCTGACAATGAGGGAACAACCCAAGTTTAAAACTACCAGTGATAAGGCTGAGCCACCCTTGCTTTATTTTACCAGAGAGGACCTGGCCGATGTGATACCGGGACACGAGGACGGCTTGGTCATAACTGGGACCATAGCCAACTGTCGAGTTAAAAAGATATTTGTTGATAATGGCAGCTGTGCCGACATTATATCCTGGTCGGCATTCAAAAAGGTGAACCTGGACGAGGAAGATCTGAAGCCATGTCAAACACTGTTATCGGGCTTCAACGGCGAAAATACCGCACTCAAAGGCTCCATCGAGTTACGACTCACGTTGGGAACAAAGGAGGGTTTCAAGTTGGAAAGGGTTAAATTCGTGGTAGGGGAGTTTCCTTCCCCCTACAATGTGATTCTCGGAAGGCCCACCATAGGTGGGATATTTTGATGTCCACCAAGCACCAAAAAATGAAGTTGATAGGGAGTAACGGCAAAGTAATTGCTATTTGCGGAGATCAAAGGGAGTCTCGCCAGTGTTATTTCAATGCTGTGAAGGAAAGTGGAGCCGGCCCCTCTTCAGTGCCAAGTTGTCAAGAGGGCCAAGAAGAATCAAAGAGAACAAACGGAAAGCAGGTAAAGCCTGTAAACCTGGTGGAGCTTGATGTACGAGAGAAAGAGGAGGAATGGAGACCTGAGCCAGCCGACGAGCTTATGGATATTCAGATCGGCCCCGAGGCCACCCAAGTCACTAAGATTGGGATGATAACTAATCTAGTTGCACGGGCCGAGTTGATAGAGTGTCTCAAAGACAACCGAGATATTTTTGTGTGGAAAGCTTCAAAAATTCCTGGGATAGATCCTGCATTCTGCTACCACAGATTATCCATGTACCCTGATGCAAAACCAGTGGCTCAAAAGAAAAGGAATCTCGGCCTTGATCGGAAGCAAGCACTGGAGAAGCACATCCGAGAACTGTTGGATGCTGCTTTCATACAAGAAATCCAGTATATTACCTGGCTATCCAATGTGGTGATGGTTAAGAAGCCCAGCAGCAAATGGCGAGTATGTGTTGACTACACAGATGTCAATAAAGTGTGTCCCAAAGATTCTTATCCACTGCCGAGCATAGACCAGCTTGTGGACAACTCTGCCGGATACAAGCTGTTGTCTTTCATGGACGCATATTCTGGGTACAATCAGATTCCGATGTATCCAAGAGATCGGGAGAAGACGGCCTTCAGGGGAGGAGAGGCCAATTATTGTTATAATGTGATGCCCTTTGGCTTGAAGAACGCCGGAGCCACTTACCAGCGCATGATGAACAAGGTTTTCGCCCAGTAGCTCGGCCGGAATATAGAGGTGTACATTGATGATATGATTGTTAAGACAGCCTCAGATGGCGATCATGTCCGAGATCTGCAGGAGACTTTTCGCAGATTAAGGGAAAATAACATCCGGCTAAACCCACTTAAATGTGCCTTTGGAGTAACGGCGGGGAAATTCCTGGGCTTCATGTTGACTCATAGAGGTATTGAAGTTAACCCGGACAAGTGTGAAACAGTCCTGAACATGAAGTTCTCGGCCACTAAGAAGGAGGTACAGCAGCTGACTGGTAGGTTGGCAGTGTTGACAAGATTTCTTCCCAAGTCAGCAGAGAAGGCCCTCCCCTTTTTCCGGTTGCTAAAGAAGGAAGCCCGAGTTGGATGGAGCCCGTAATGTGAGGCCACCTTTCAGGAGATCAAGAGGTGTCTTTCCTCACCGCCGGTGTTGTCTAAACCGGAGCCTGGTGAAACACTTATTTTATACTTGTCTGTGGACGAGGAGGTGGTGAGTACCGTGTTGGTTAGGGAGACCGGCAAGACTCAACTACCTGTATATTTCATAAGCCGAGCTTTGAAGTGCTCGGAGTTGAGGTATCAGAAGTTGGAAAAGGTAGCTTTTGCACTTTTAGTGGCGGCCAAAAGACTGCGTCCATATTTCCAAGGCCACACTATTACAGTAGGTACTGACCAGCCGATTCGGCAAGTTCTTCACAAACCGGACTTAGCAGGAAGAATGATGAACTGGGCAATACAGCTGTCCAAGTTTGATTTAAAATACGAGGCCCGACATGCTATCAAAGCCCAAGCTTTGGCCGACTTCTTGGTCGAACTCACCCCATCGACCTCGGCCAACGAGGAAGTGTGGGCCCTCTTTGTGGACGGATCATCCAACACAAAGGGGAGCGGAGCAGGAATCATAGTAGAAAATCCTCAGGGAACATCTGTAGAGCAGTCTCTGCGGCTCAATTTCCTGACATCAAATAATAAGGCCGAGTATGAGGCCTTAATAGCCGGATTAATCTCGGCCAAGGAGCAAGGAGCCCAGAAGGTGAAAGTTTTCACAGACTCACAGCTTGTAGCAGCTCAGATTGAAGGTAGATATCAGGCCAAAGGACCCCTATTGATCAAGTACTTGGCTAGGGTCAGGGAGATCATTGCCGAGTTCGATGAAGTCACCATCTCCCATATTCCCCGAGAAGAAAACATGAGGGCCGATATATTGTCCAAGCTGGCAAGCACCAAGGGCGCGGGCAACCATAGAACAGTCGTCCAGCAAGAGCTGGCTTATCCCACTTGCGTCATGATGATATCGGCCGAGTCCGACTGGAGGCAGCCTATTATTAAATACCTGGAGCAGGGAATAGTCCTGGATGATGACGCCGAGGCCAAAAAGTTAATCCGAGATACTGTTTTATATACCACGCTAGAGGGCGAGCTGTATCGCAAGGGTCCACACACCCCCATGCTGCTTTGTGTTGGACCTGACAGAGCAGAATATGTCTTGGCCGAGATACATGAAGGCATCAACGGCCAACACATGGGGGCTAAGGCATTGGCAGTAAAAGCTATTCGGGCCGGATACTTCTGGCCGACCATGAAGGCGGATGCCCAAGATCATGTGAAGAAATGCGAAAGTTGTCAAAAGCACTCTAAGATAATATGGTTTCCCCCGTCCGAGCTGACAACCATCACCTCTCCCTGGCCTTTCTACAAATGGGGGATGGATCTGTTGGGTCCTTTCAAAGCCGCCAAGGGTCAACTGAAATGGCTCATTGTAGCAGTTGATTATTTCACAAAGTGGATAGAAGCAGAGCCGTTAGCCACCATTACCTCGGCCCGGGTCCAGAAATTTTTTGAAAGGAACATTATTTCTCGATTCGGGATCCCGGCCGAAATCGTCACAGATAACGGAACTCAATTCACTGATAAGAAGTTCAGAGAGATGATGGCCGACTTTCATGTCAAGCACCATTTCGCGTCCGTCGAACACCCACAGTCTAATGGCCAGGCTGAAGCTGCCAATAAAGTTATTTTGGAAGGACTCAGAAAAAGGATGTATGACGCCGGAGGAAGTTGGGTGGAGTAGCTATACTATGTTCTATGAGCGCATAGGACCACTGTTCAAACATCTACTCAAGAAACACCATTTAGAATGACATACGGGTGCGAACCAATGATTCCGGTTGAGATCGGACAGCCCTCCTGGAGGAGAATGAAGATACTCAAGGAAGGAGAGGAAGTTAATAATGCGGCGTTGATCACCGAGCTGGAATTGATAGACGAAACCCGAGCTCAAGCACATATCCGAGACGTAGCCGCAAAGCAGTTGGTTGCCAGGAGATTCAACGGGAAGATCAGACCAAGATCCTTCGAAAAAGGTGATCTGGTCTTGAGAAGAGCAGACATCGGCAATAAGAATACTCAGGATGGAAAGCTGGCAGCTAACTGGGAGGGGCCGTACCGAGTTGCTCAGGATCTCGGCCATGAGGCATATATGTTGGAGACATTGGATAAGAAGGCAATCAAACGTACATGGAATGCCGACAAGTTGAAGACATATGTGTTTTCCGTTAATTGAGAAAAGTGACGGCCAACGGCTTAGACACCCCCACTTCATGTAATCTCTTTCATCGGAATCATAGAAATGAATGAAGTTGATATTTATGAATAAATAAGTCATGAATTGACAGTTTCTTTTGAAATATACTTCGATATCTATGCTATACGTTGACTATAGCTCGTTGAGCGATATTTATATCGTTCCATGCGGATCCGAGGTGTTTTCCAACCCTGATCAGGTCGGCACGGTCCAAAACTGCTGTGATACACTAACGATAACTTGGAATGAGCAAAAAACCGAGATACCTCGTGTAAATCGGCCGATATCATGCTTGGCCGTTGGAGCCAAACGAATATTCAAATGCGCATACTTAGAAAATTTTTTGACAAGAATATGGGAAATAAATATATATTTTCCAAAGATATAATTGTTTAAAGGAACAAAGAAATTGTTCAAAATAAAAATAAAAAAGTACATATTAAAACCGGCATCCCGGCCCGTCAAGCACCGCCCACTGGAGCCGAGTTCCCCTCAGCACCGGCCTCCGGAAGATCCTCGGCCTCAATAATGGAATCCTCTTGTTCAAAATAAGGGACAACATCTCCATCTCGGACAAAAGATTGGAAGTGTAACCCCTCAGTGTTCAGTGCAATCCCAGGGTTAAGGCATTGGATCTGGGCAACGGCGTTGTTGAAAGAGTCCTCGGCCGCCGAAGACAGTGAGTCCTGCAAGTCGGCCACATCCTTCTCGGCCACCAGAAGCTTGGACTTAGCATCCCTTGCCTCGGCCTCGGCACCCTCAAACAAGGTTTTCACCTCATTCAGATTTTGGGCCAGAAGGGCGGCTTTAGCAAGGGCCTGCTCAGTTTCGAATCGGGACGCCCGAAGATCCCGCTCGAACTCTGCTCGATCTTGCTCGGCCTGTCCTCGAGCAGCAGTCAACCCGTCCTCGGCCCTTTGAAGCTTGGTGCCGGCAACAACAAGCTCTTCCTTATATTTGTGACACCGCTCCTTGGTGACAACAAGGCAGTCAACCAAGGAGGCCGTCTGGAGGGCGTGCAGCTGCATCTACTGAAGCAGACAGACATCCTCATCCGAGAACCGAGAGGAGTCAGCGAATCGTTTGGGGGCCTGGATGAAGGGGAATAAAGTATCGACCCCCTGCCCCCATAGATGGCCGAGCTCCAGCATCGAGGCGTCGGGAGGCACGACGGAAGCGAACTCGGTTGACGAGGGATCGGCTACCGGAGCCGAACGGGAAGGGGCAGAGACTTCCGCAGGAGGGGCGACCATGGCCGGGACAGTGGAAACGGGAACGGCCATCACTGTAGACGTGATGGTCGCCTCATTGGCCGACTTGGTCACCTTCCTCTTTTTGAGGTTTTTAAAGAAGGAGGGGGCTATGTTGGCGGCAGGAGGAGGCCGTGGGGCACCGGAAGGCTTGCGAGATCGAGGGCGGAGGTCGCCGGATTGATCTTCCATCTCGGCAGCTGCAAAGCAAAATAAAGCAAGACAAAGTAAAATAGTAAGCGCCGAGAATAAAAGAAAATAAGGAAATACATTCTATAAATTTGACTAACAGTCAGGAAGAGCCGAGGGAATTTCACATAAATCCTGACTCTCTCAGAAGGCATCAATTTGGATGACCGAATAAGCATCTTCATCCGACAACCCGGTCTCATCACGATGGTAAAAGGAGGGGTGGAATTCATGATGGGCACGGGACCAGTAAAGTGGAAACTTCCACTTTACCCCGGCAGACTCCGGCCCTTGCAGATAGAAAGGCTGCTGGCCAGGTTTGGCACTAACCTTAAAATAATTATTTTTAAATCTTTTGAAAGAATCAGCAAAAAGGGGAAAAAGTTTGCGTTTGGGGCGACTCCTTAAGGAAGTCCACCCCTTTTGGTTTGAGGGCTTTCGGCCTGAGCCGCTGGTCTGAGCAGAAAAGTAATACATAAAGACAGGGACGGTACTGGGAATTCCTAAGTTAACACACAAATCCTCGAAGGATTTGATGAAGGCCCAACCGTTTGGATGAAGCTGTGAAGGAGCTAAGGAAATGTGTTTTAAGAGTTTCATTTCAAACTCGGAAAGTGGGAAACGAATACCCAAACGGGTAACCACATCGGTACAGAAGAAGAAGAAACTAGATTCGCCTTGCCCGGCACTCGAGCAGATTGGAGCATGAGGGCCGGGATAGCGAATTGAGAATCCTTCTGATTCCCTACAGGGAAGGCGGCTATGCCCTCCGAACTCATAGATGACGAGGTGTTTAGAACCTCGAAGGTCACCCAAGGAAACTGGGCTATCAGATCGGGAGATGGGTTGCCGGTGTGTGAACCACTTGACCGAGACTCCTCTACAATTTCTACGGAGGGGATTTCCATGATGACCTACGATAAGAGAAAAAAGAGAATAATCAGCAAAAGGTACCTGTAGGATTGTCGGCAAGTCAGAAGATGCCGGCCGGCGCCGAGATACTTTCAGGTGGCATCTCGGCTCTAGGCAGAGGCAATGAAGGAATGACGGCTACAGGATTATGCTGGCACGCATCTAGCACGTCCTCGGCGTCCATCCTTATCAAAGCTCGAGCTGGCTAGATACAAAAACTTGTCCATGCACCTTGTGCACGGTTCAAACCGGATTTCAGAAGGAGGTTCTGAAGGCCAAGATCTCGGGGGAAAAGCGGACGGAGTCACAGTATGAACCCTCGTTTCCTTAGTGGATCTTGTACCAAAACTTTGCATAATTTTTGAAGAAACCTTAACATTTTTTGAGGGAGGGATATGACCTCTAGACTCCTTGATAGACCCAATACTAGAACCTGTTCCAATCCTAGAAGGATTTGTTATGGCTTTAGAAGGAGGTAGTTTGTCAACTGAAGGATTTTTTGAGGATTTGGAACCACCACTAGGGTTTCGAAGGAAGCGTTTGGTCTTATCCTCCTCACTAAGGGGTTTACCAAAAAACCAAAAGGCTACACCAGGAGAGACTCTTTCAGTAATACGAGCCTCTTCTTCAGGAGTGAGTTTCACCATTACGAAATTGAGAGATTTTCAAAAAGGGGAATAAGGGATGAAGATGAACAGATGAACAAAATAAGAAAAAGGGGAGAAACCCAGAAGAAGTCCAAAAGGAATAGGTATCGCCAAGAACAAAACAAAAAGGATGGAAGAAGAAAAAGAGTAATGCAGAATCACGAAGTGAAAGGAAAGAAAAAATACCTAGGTTGAAGAGTGTTTTGAAGAAGAAGAGGATGAAGCACCAGAAATGCGAAGGCAGGAAGCAGAATAATAGAGCAAAAACAAGCAACAAAAATGAGTCAGAAGTTTTGAGATGGTGGAAGGAAATGACAAGGTATGGACTATAAAGTGAAAAATAACCGCAGCCCACGAAATTGAATAAGGGTCACCGTCGAAATTTGAATTAAAAAACAATAACTGACAGACGTGCTTGATTGCTGGGGCAATTATGGCTAATAACCGAGAGACAGGGGCAAAATAGACAAATAACAAAAGATAGTCATGATTGGAACGTGCAAAGAAATGACAGAACATTAAATGCGAGGGAGGCGCGTCTTTTCACATGTCCAAGTGACAATAAGAGTTCGGCCTTTTATTGGAATTTGAAGCTAAGAGAAGAGGTCGGTCTAGCAGAAAATAGGCGTTTCAATATCTCGGCTGAAATCGGGAAAAGAGATCGGCTTATATGTCATAATCTCGGCTGAAATCGGGAAAAGAGATCAGCTTATATGTCATAATCTCGGTTGAAATCCGAAAAAGAGGTCGGTTTACATGTCGCTATCTCGGCCGAAGTCGGAAAATGAGGTCGGCTCGTAAAGGAACAGAAGGCCATATATAACGCATCGGAAGGATACCACTTAGGCCGACTTATCTGAAATAATTATCTCGGCTCTGGGAGTAAAAGAGCAATATATTCATCTCGGTCATTCAAATTACTCAATAACCGAGATGAGGGGCAACTGTTACGGATATTTTATATTGGGCCAAAGGCCAAAAGGCCCAAGGCAGCTAAAAACAAGTTATTTAGGGAAAGATTAAAGAAGATTGAAATCCTAAATATTTACAGAATCAAAGAAGATACAGAAGGTTATTTTACATCAAATATCCAGGATATCTGCTCATCTTTCAGAAGATCGTGATCAAGAATAGGAATAGTTTCCTTATTTTTCCACAGGTCAGTAAGCATAAATAGCCATTCACACCAAAGGTGCAAGGTACATACACACTATTACTCTCTCTTTTCCATTCTCACAGTGCACACACCCCACGTCCAATTTGTGGTTCGTTTGTGCTGTGATTTTCTTCCTGGAGTTGTTTTAATCTTTATAAACACCTTCAAAGAGAGAGAGTTTGATCCTATATTGATTTCTGGCATATTGCTGGATCTTCGTTTTTAAGGAACGGAACACTGTCATTAGAAGAAGAGATGCATTTTTCAAGATTGGGTTCGAGCAAAACATGGTAATAATTTCAACGGGCAAACACCTGATCGGGGCTCAACAGATAGATGGATTCCTCCAGCTGCAAACAGATTCAAATGCAACGTTGATGCGGGTTTCTTCAAAGAGATGAATTGTACAGGTTATGGTTTGTGTGTTAGGGACAATCATGGTCAAGTGATTGCTTCCAGAACTTCTTTTAATAGCCCGTTCCTACCAGTGTTAGAAGGAGAAGCTCATGTCCTTACTTTGGCTGTGGAATTTGTGATGAGTCTAGGATTGCAAAATGTGGATTTCGAAGTGGATAGCGAAGGAGTTGTTGATACAGTTAATAATATGTCAATAGACTGTTCTGAATTAGGCATTATAGTTTAGAAGTGTAGCATGTTGTTGTCTTTAAGTCCAAGTTATTCAGTTGGTTTTGTGAGGAGACATGGTAATGGAGTTGCTCATGTTGGTCCCAGATGAACTCAAGAGGGGGGTGAATTGAGTTTTATAAAATAATTCACAATTTAAAATTAAACTCAAAGAAATAATATGGAGATAAGAGATAAAGGGAACACAATCAATTTTAATGTGGAAAACCCAATTGGGTAAAAAACCACGACGTCCAAATTGGATAATCAATCCAATGGACAACTCCACTATGATAATTTTGTGTACAAGAGTTCCTATTATCCTAGTTTCCTAGTCTACCCTTACACAACAATTATCCCAGCTGGTATCCTTGTTTCCCAGCAAAAAGCTCTCGTCTCAATTCACCAAGAATAGAGACAGACTGGTATCCTTGTTTTCCAGTCAGACTGGTATCCTAGTTTCCCAGCCAAAAGTCGCACGTCTCAATTCACCAAGAACAGAGACAGAACTGGTATCCTAGTTTCCCAGTTGCGACCTCTTCTAAAGTCAAGAAGAAGATTACAAATAAAATAGTTACCTTTACGCTTCTATTCCTTAAGCAAATAGGTACCTTTAAATCCTGATGGAGAGTTGAAG
>PYAF01005963.1:17617-29551 GCA_007407185.1 Glycine tomentella
GATCGTGATCCCATCACTAATATTCAAGAGATACCTATTCTATTCCAAGGGTTTTATCCAGTTACTCATATATTAATAATAATATCGAGACAAAATATGAAACAAGATAAAGAGCGCTTATAATTTATTCATGACAACATTGAAAAGTACATGTACGTCCTAATCTAAAGATTGTCTCTAGGACATCCATATACTAACAAGATCTCCAAATAAAATTCACCATTAAAGAAAAAAATTAGAGAAATCTTGAAAGATATTTAATCCTATGTGATACTACAGGGTCCACCAAAAAATAATCTAAGATCTCTATTTGAAATCTACCACTAAAGATGCTCTAATATATCCAACAATTTTGTCCTCTACTTGCTCCTTATGAGCATTTTTCTCAAGCACATGAATCAAAGCTAATAAGCATGATTTTGAGTATGGTGAAAGCTTCCAATGCCGGCAAGTGTTTTAAGAACACAAATATACAAAACTCATTATATCATTATCAAGTATAACAATACCTAGAAAGCTCTAAACAAGGTCAAGATATATTATGTAAAAGAACAAAAAATGGTTGAATGGAGAGTAACTTCTTATGCTATTTCATGCTTCTTTCCAGGCTTGTCAGACGTAAAGGCACCTCTTGATTGTTGGCTGTTGGGTGTTCATTTTCTTTTGCTTCTTCCTCATCATGGTCCACTCTTACTATCAAGTTTGCTGTTGGTGAAATGGGAGACAACTCAGTGTCAGAATGGTAATCATCTTGGTCATCATAGTTAGGTGTGAAGTGAGTTGAGTGACCAGTAGTTTTGTAAGGGTGTAGTGTGGGACCAGAAGAGTGTATTGTTGAATCAGTGGAGCTTCCATCCATGGCTCGCACCCTGGAATTTCCAAGTTTCACTCCTTGCTTCTTTTTCACAGCCATGTGCCATTTCTTCAACGCCTTCGACGTTTGTTCGTCAAATATTGATTTTTTCATTCTCGAGCCCATCTGCATGTGTTTACCATGATCATAGTCAATTAATCAACCTTGAAATCTTAGTAACTTGTAAGAATAAAGGTACATGAGGATTGCATCGTGAAAACCAAATTTTGTAAGATACCATATGAATGGTTAGGCCCTAATAAGCTCTATAAATAAGGAGGATATATCCTAAATGTTTCAGGGGAATCAGGAATTGTGAAGATTAGTTAGTTAGGTTGTTATTAGTCTCTAATAAGCTCTATAAACAGAGAATTTACACAATATTATCATATTTTTCATCATATTAATCGAATCGGTTATTATCATGGATGTCCTTTGCTATTCTTTGAGATTTATGAGCTTTGGCCTCATCAACCTGGAATTATTTGCATCTCAGTTTTCTGATAGCAATTAATTATTGGAATTTAGTCATTCAAAATTGACTCCAATCAAATAGAAGAAAATCAGGAAACAAAAAGCATATAGTACCTGAGTAACAAGAGCATATAATGGAAGGGTGATGTAGCTGCAGAGGCATAGCACCCCAAGCCTAACAAGATAATTCATCAGATTAGTTTATGGCAATGTCAAATGCTTCTTCTATCTTATTAATGCTGGAGGGAACCCCTTATCTATAGACTATAGTTTAGAAGGGATAGCCTCAACCGATTATGCGTTCATATAAAAACACAAGCTAATTTGAAGTATGAAATGCATATTTAGGCATGCCATTTTACGGCAAAAGAGAATTTTAAATCTAACACTTACCCTAAAGCTACTTTCACTATTGCAAGCTTGTAGTCAGCATGGAAACAATTTCTCAGCCCAAAAGAATACTGCAAATCAAGAAATCATTCATTTATTATTCAGCCATTTACCAAGATTAACATATGCTACAAAAAGACATTATTTAAGAGCAAGGTGTCAGTACCCATATCCACAAGAAATATGTTATTTGGAACGCATTCTGCAAGTAAGAAAAAAAATTAGTTAGGTACAAGCATTAACCACTTAAAATTCAAAACTCCAATAATGTTTTTCTCTCACTAATGCTAACGTTAAACTAGGAAATATTATACTATTCTTTTAATAGCGAATTCATCAACATATCTTCAATCTTAAATAATGTAAATGATCTTTTTTAAAAATAAATTCAGAAATAAAAAAATTATTTGCTTTTGAGCAGTATTTGAAAAATATAAATTTTTCCTGATTATGCAGAAGAGTTTTCAAGGTAAACATGTGTGTCTATATCATTAGCTATGTTCATTTGCTTCCCGGCAAAGATGCATTTTCAACTCTAAACCTGAACAGTTATACGTGAGTTGTCTGTTCCATTCCATCTTCTAAACATTTGTTCATGATTCTGTTTAAAGGAAACCAATTGAATACCTGGAACAACGCAAAATGGATAAGATGAAGAACTAACTGAGGCTGACCAAACCAAAAATATCTGTCTGAGCCTTGAACAAGAGGAATCCCTTGGACAACTGCATGTCTTTCTGTGATTTCAATAGCCATGTTTGCCAGTGTGGCTTGAAGTTTTGTTCCAACAGCCAAAATTATCTGCAACCAAATAAATGGTTTATAATTGTAGGTCTTAACCACTATACATATTATACATAGGGAACAGAATACTTACCACAACAGGAATTAAGGATGCCCAAAACATAGCATGCCATCCTGGAAATTTATACAAGATTAACCAACTGTTATTCTTTAACTGAATACACAACCGAAGAACTGTGAATTCCATAGGACTTCACTAAGAAAGTAGTTGCTCACCATTAACATTTAGGAGCAGAAAAACAACAAATGATGCCCAGAGGACAGGACTGTCAACAACATAGTGAGCATGTATGTCAAACTGGAAAAACCATAGACAATATGATGCTACAAATGCACGAGTAAAGGAGTGTTACCTGACTCCAACAACTACCTTGAAGTCATCCTCCAAGGATCTTTTGATATACTTTTGGAAGTTAAATTTACTTCCAGGAGCCAGGTGGACCTACACATAATGCATTGTAAAAGAGGAAGGCAAATTCAATGTTAAAAGAACATGTCTTGTGGAGTAGGACTTACCTTGATAAATCCATTGCGCAAAGCCAAGTAGTCAGCCTTGCCCACAGACCTATAAAATTGTCTAAAGAAGCATCCCTGAAAGTAACAACATGGAAGATGCGGTACAAGAGGTCAATTTAAAAAAAGCATGATAAATTCAAGTCATAAAACAGCAGGGTACTAGTGGTATTTAAAAAAAAATTGTAATGATGAATCCACTAGATCTAGTGTTCTACTACTTCACTACCCAATTTTTCTGAGCTATAACTAAAACAATGTCTCTACAGTCCCACTGTTTTCTTTAACAAATTTACATGTCTATGATGGTTCCAAAAAAAGCCATGGGCACTTGCACCTATAACTTGTTGATTAAATCAAGTCCTCAACCTCAGGCAAATATAAAATGAAAACATAGCAGATTAGTAAAATGAGGCTTACTATATAGAAGAAGATTGAATATCTTGTCCAAAAAGAAGCATGAGCTCTCACAAATGATGTTTCGTGTGTAAGCCGGAATCTTGAAGGATCTGCAGGCATAGTAAATTCCCAATATTGGCATGAGATTATATGTAGCAGCATTTCAAAGTAAATTGGTATACTTATCAGTAAAATTAAGGAGCTAATTATTTTTACATTCAAAGAAGACAAACAGTTAAATACATCATTGGACATCATACCATTTGCAAACTCGTACCCATGAGATGAAGTCTCCGCCTCCCATGCCTTCCATCCTCGAATCTGCCCACATAAAAAATATATATTCAGTCACCATAGTAAGTTACCAACTCTTCAGTCTTCACTATCAGTGAACACAAAAAGGAACACAACACTGCTCCAGAATTTTATTAATAAACCAATATATAGTCAAAGACTCACAAACCTAATCATAGTAAAAGTTTGGGAACAAAAACATTTTCTATCTTTGATCATCTCATAGCAAGTGACCAATCTCAAGACTTAAACGCTTACATTTCGTATTAATCACCCAAGCCATTCTAATGCAATTTCTTTTCTATGTTGAAGTTAATGTACCTTAATTGGGTCTTGGCTTAAATATGGTTATTATTATATTCTCTAGCACAGTTTCAACCTACCTACAATTGCATCCACCATGTTCTAATTCCCTCTTATATAACCAAGATGGAAAAATGTGATAAGGATGTAAATTTGAGCCCATATTCGATCTTAGTTAATACTAAATCTACTCAATTGTTTTTCATTTTCCTTAGAAGAAAATAATAAAATTATAAATCGGTAAATAGAAGAAGTTTCAACTATTAAATCTTCCAGACATCATGCTTCCAAAGCAAAGAGGAAGTCATAGGATCAGTGACCAACTTGGTATCCTTAAAATGCAGAGTTATGGAAAAATTACGGAAGTATTCAACCAATAAAATTATAAAAGAAAAAAGCACAAAGAAAGAAATAAACACATGCAGACCTTTAGTCTCCCAAGAAGCATTGTGACAGCACTGTAAAACACATGAAGGACTGCTAAGAAGAATATGAGGATGTGTAACTGGTGCAATCCATTTCCAGATAAAAGTGGCTGATGTCTCTGAAACCAACAACAATTACACAGGCAACTACTGATATGAGGGGGGGAGGGGGGGAAGCTAGTAAAGTTGGGCAGTAATGAGCAAAAGCAATTTTTGATATTATGCTGACTGTTGACAGAAGAAAATAAGTGGAAATAGTAGAGTACTCTGCTTCGAAACCCAACAAAAAATGGGAGTGTAACACTTACAATCAACATAAAATATAGTACTTAGCTGAAGCAAGCATACATTTAAATGGCATTTTGAATGAGACAATCATATGTTTTCATTTAGCCAATCCACTCCTAGGATGGCACTTTGAATGAGACAAATGTACATCAAACAATATAACATAATGACTACAAAAATATTGTTTATTTTTGTAAACATAAACCTGCAAAGTGTTACATAAATTATCGTGTTGAAATACTTGGAAGTTTAACTAACTGAAAACGGTATTATGAACCTAACAGAAAACAGGGAGTGTAACATCTATAATCAACATAAAATATATTATTTTCCTAAAACAAGCATACATTTAATGGCATTTTGAATAAGACAAATGTACATCAGACAATATAACATAACATAATATCGCTACAAAAAAATGGTTTGTTTTTGTAAACAGAAACCAGCAAAGCGATACATAAATTATGATAATGAAATACTTGGAATTTTAACCAAGAGAAAATCTCCAAGCCAAGCCCCTTTTGATTAAATAGCAAAGAGTAACGTTTTCATTAAATTAAATAAAAGCTTAGCGTGGAAACATAGTTACCTCCTTGCATTGGTAAGGGGTAGCATCATCTGACAAATATCTGCGGTCATAAGAAAGAAGTTTCCTACGATGTTCCTCTTCACCACTTGATCCTTTGTCGGTACCAACATACGGACATGGCAACAATTTGTCTGCCACATCCGCAGGAATGCATATTCTAACAATGTAACTCTGCCCGAAAGTCAGAAGCAGTGAAAGGAAACCAAGAACCATCAACTCTGCAAAAACAAAATCAACAACATAAAACGTGCAAGAAATAATTAATATAACTATTATTTATTATTATTGACATAGATTACAATAAAAGAAATTTTAGTCAAGAAGAAGAGTCAAACTGCTTTGGCTCCACCAGATAAGCATGAGTTCATAACAACTAATGGCTTTAATAAAGAATTCCTACCAGCTTTGACCTTTTCCAAAGCCTCAAGCAAAGCATTCTTGTGCTTTTCCCTTAGCCACTGAGAAAAAATTCATCAGGTCAGCAAACAAGAAAATCACAACACTGATCACGCTATCAAAACAACCCCGTAACTTCTATGATTTCAAAAATTATGACACAATCTCAACAAATACAAGAGTTTTCCACATAAGCAAAAAAAAAAAAAAAAAATGAAACTGCAAAGGCAGAACAGACAATGCACATCAATCAAAACAAAATCCCAGAAACTTGGAAGTTCAGGGATCAAATTCAAAGACCAAAGCCTCAGCAATAGGGACAAAAAAAATAAAAGCAATAGGGACAAAAAATAAGAAGAAAAAAATTGCATTAAGACCAAATTAAAGTAAATTGGTCTAAACAAGAGGAGCGAAGGGGCAGTTAACTTCATTGTGAAACGCACAAGCAGGGAAACAGTGCTAATAATTGCACATACAAATCTAAAAGGAAAAGAAAAGAAACGTTTAAAAATGGAGACACACCGTTCCCACTTTGTGAAGGCTTTTCTCCAGAGTTATGGAAATCAAGATGAAAACAGTGCAAACACAAGCCACGGCCCATGTTGGTGTCTGATCAAGGTCTTTGGAACCGGCACTACTCTCACTTGATGCCACAGCCGCACAGCAACAGCACAACCATGAAACCAGACAAAGACACGGTTTTCTGTACTTTGAGACAGACATTATAGTATTAAGCACAAACCACCCAATATTCTCAAAAGAACAATAACTACCACAAAATGAGTGAGAAAAATGGAAAATGGGTTCTCGGAAACAGATGGCAAAAACAAGAATTATTATATTAGTATCTGGGTTGTTCTGGAACAGACAAAGATAATTAACTTTATGACTTTTTCTGATCTGGGTTGGTTTTTCAAAAGAAGTCTTCAAAGGGGGCGCATTTATTGAAGAAGAACTCTTCTTAGAGGTGAGAGAAAAAAAGTTGTGGCTTCTGGTGGTGCTGCAGGAGTGTATAGCAGGCATGTATTTGAATGCAGTTCCAAAGGTTGGAGAAGGATTTTTTTTAAAGAAAAAGATTGTCTAATTTTCTGTTGTGTTCTGTCTTTTTGGTATAGTTGTGTTCTGTCTGTATTATTCGTATGAGAATGATTTTTTTGGTACGTGACTTTTTTTAACATTTTTTTTTGGGTACATGTATGAGTATGAGAATGATTTAATGTAAGAAAATAAATAATAAACCCAAAACAGAAATTATTATCATTATTATTCTTAACCGCGTGTGCAAATTTAAACTTGCATTCTGGTATCAATTAATTAGAGAGTATTGTTCAAAATGGAAGGTTAACAGTTGTCGCGCACTGGCAGTCTTTCGTCCATACTGATTTTTTCTTTTTCGTTTATCATTTTCCTTTTGTTATTTCCCAACTTGATTTGCGGCGAATCAAAGTAAATTTTGAGTCTTGTTTTTTTGTGCAGAGTAAATTTTGATTCTGTCTTGGTATAGAAATAAAAATACTAATAAAAGTGAAATTCTTTATTTTTAATGAAAAACTTTATTTGTGTGAATTTGCGAAGTGAAATTATAATTATAGTTTAAAAAAAATCATAAACACTTAAAAACTGATTAAAATATATAATTATTTATTTAAAGTTTAGATAAATCAGGTGTTATAGGTAACCAACATCAGAACACATAACACATATGAAGGATCAAATAGTATTTATAAATATATTCACATATAATCTAATAACAAAATTCTTACATCAACATCGAAATTTGAACTCACATCTAAATTAAATGAGTTCATGTTTTCAATTAGAATAATTCTAAATTCTCCTATTTTATTATTCTCCTACAAATTATTCTTTATCTTTTATGATAAATATTAAATGTGTTATATACTTCTAAGACAATAAATATTTTTACTTTTCATTCAATACGATCATAAAATATAGTAGAAGAATATAATATAAGATTTTAACATTACTCTTTCAATTATAGTTAATTTAATTTTTTTATCTTCTAAAAAGTTTTATTTAATCATTTAGATTTTTAAAGTATATCAAAATAGTCCTTTGATTATGTTGTGTCCATAAGTGATCATGAAAGAGATAAAGTGAAGGCAATCACCTCACATTGTAATACGCGATCGTGAGAATACGAGAAGGCAAATATGTGATTGTGGGAGAGAGAGAGAGGGGAATGGACTCTCATTTTTGTTTTCCTAATTTTTAAATTTTAGGTTTTTATTATTTTTTTTACATGACATGCTTTTAATTGGTACTTCTCCATTATTCTTTTTTATAATATCCAAATAAAAGTAGTGTTTATTTCTTTTTATATGACCTAATGCATAATGTCTTATGCATTAATTATTTTTAGACTCAAATATGTTGGATTTAAAGGAAGCTGCAAGAAAATTGATACTTGAAGTTTTAGCTTTTTACATGCCCAATCATTGATGACATTTGTAATTGTCTAAGTGACTCAAGTTATTTCCTTATGATCCTTCATGCGTTTGCATCATCATTCTCATACATACATATCTTTGATTATAAAACTGAAATGGTTAAATGGTTTTTCAAAACTCAAGTTCTCATGGTTGATGTTTTTTAAAATATGGAAAACTTACTGTGTTAATCGATTAAATAAAATTGTAGTCATTATTTGCTTTAATTTTTAAATTTAGAAAAGCCATGAAGAACAGTTTAATCGATTATTATGTTCTTGTAATCGATTACATAGTGTTTATTGAAAACCATATATTGCTGCTTTAATTGATTACCATTTATTGTAATCGATTACATAGGCTATATCTGGAAATCATGTTGTGCTGCTTTAATCGATTACCATGAATCGTAATCGATTACATAAGTCTTTTAAACATTCATGTCTTGCCGCTTTAATCGATTACTTGAAGATATAATCGATTATTATGTTCATGAATATTTTCCAGAAAGCTTAAGAACAATTTAATCGATTAAATGGTGTATTAATCGATTATATTTCTTAAATTAATCAATTACACTAGCAATTTAATCAATTACAGTCTGTTAAATCTGTTTTTCTATAAATAGCTTGTGAGTCCACTGATTTGTAACTTACCAGAAATCATTTCTACAAATTACCCATTACTCACAAAGTCTTAGAAATTGAAAATGCATTCATTCTTGGTGAAATACATCTTCATCTAAACACAAAAGTCTCTATTGATTGGTGATGAAGATCCAAGCAAGATTTATAAACAAAGGTTTTCAAGAAAGCATTTTCTTTTGTCATGCATTCAATCACTGTGTGATTATATGTGATCATCTCATTCATTAACAAGGATCATGAGGTGATATCTTTCTTAAGCCTTAAACTGTGTAGTTTGTTTGTTTGATTTAGTATTTGTATTGATTTCTAAAACAGATTAGTTTCTTTAAAGCTATATCTAGAGAAGAGTTCTCTAGTGTGTAGGACTGAGTAGTGTTCTCAGTTTCTAGATCTTAAAATCTATAGGGTTTAGATTTTATATCTTTGTCTAGGGTTGACATTGTAAAGAATATTAATTGTTTAGTGGAATCTCTAACCCAGAGTAGGTTGGAAGTAACTGGATGTAGCTTCCAAAGGTTGAGAGGTGAACCAGTATAAATCATTGTGTTCTTTATTCTTAATCTGTTCTTTTCTCATTGCTTGTTATTGGGTGATCAAGGAATTATCAACAAGGTTTATTTTTTGGCATTACTTGAATTCCAAGGATGATTTTGGTTGGAAGAAAGATTTCGATTTTAAAATATTTTAAGTGATACGATCCATTATACATATTCTACAAATTGTTTCGTAATTTTTTTTTAATTTTTGGTTTAAACCAATTCATCCCCCCTCTTGGTTTACTTGATTAGCGTTCATTATATTTTCAAAATATCTATAATTAATTATACTAGCAAATAACTAAAAGATAGAAAAAAGTATTAATGACAAGAATAATTTTGAAAATGCATATAAATTTAGGAAAAATTTATTTCTACCAACTAAACTTATCTTTTTTCCTCAATCATGATGAATTAGATAATTGAATCTTATAAATAAAGAACAAATGAAGTATTACATGTGTTTTTTTACTGATTGTTCTTAAATGTGAGTTGTTAGGTGTGTGTCTATATAAGAATATCTTTGTTTTTGTTTACGTCGGAGAACAATAGAGAGAGGATAGAGGGCTCTAATTCAAGTCATCATCAACATCCCCCTCTTTCTGCCTAACCATGAATCTAAGGAGAATCATGCAACTCACCCTATTTATACACAAGGCTCTCTGACAACAATGTCCACGTGTGATAGTGTCATTAGTCCCTTTTTGCCAAACCATTGTGCAGTAGGCTTAGTCTTGTCTCCCTCGTACATGGTACGGGGTGCATGATTATGTGTGTCTAACATGTTAGGTCACAGTGTTCTTTGATCCTATCGTCACATCCCTAGAGTGTGATTTCATATCGTACCTTCTATCATTTTCACTTTCCTGAAAATAGGAGTTGGGTGTCATTAGAGTCAATCTCCCTTAGGAAGTCAATCATTACAGAGAGACTCATCCCAAGCAGTCTACAACCCTCCAAGCATTAAGCCTTGGGGGGTAATTGCTTTAGGGTAAGTCATCCTCCCCTAGAAGAGTCATTCCTATTCGAGGGATCATCTCGGTCAGTGTACAACCCTCTAAGCATTAAGCATTATGGTGTGAATGCTTAAGATGAGTCTTTTTTCTTGTCAGAGTCGGTATTATTGGGATAGTCATTCCAGTCGGTGTATAACCCTTTAAGCATTGAGCCTTGTGGCATGAATGCTTAAGGGCAAGTTATAATACCCCAGAGTCCTAGCGCGGATGGCGTGGGATTCCGCGCGGATCGCGCCAGATGTCCTGCTGAGAAAATCATTAATGGTGTGTGGCGCGATTAGCGCCAGACTCTCTGGAATATGGCGCCAGGGGCGCCAATGTGGCGCGAGGGGCGCTATGGATTGCAGCCGGCGCAGATGGTGCCAAAGGTGGCGCTAGTGGCGCGGGAAGTGGCCTGGAACACTCATTCCCCCTGGTTTTCCACGCGACCAGCGCCAGGGTTGGCGCTGGTGGCGCCAACTGGGTTTAGAAGTTTGCGCGGATAGCGCTACAGGTTCTGGAAGTTGACGCTGGAGGCGTGGGTTCTGCGCGGTTGGTGCCACAAGGTCGGCGAAGCTGGCGCGGGTAGTGCTAGAGTTGGCGCGGATCACGCCAGACCTCTGACAGACCCAGTATAAAAGGGGAATCGCGTTTTTGGAAGAGAAAACCTTCTCTTCTTCTTCCCCAGCGCCATTTCCGCCATGGGAGAGCTTCCCAAGCTCCCATAACCTCATTTTGTGACCCAAATCACATTCCTAACTACTCTAAACCCCCTAGAAACCAATTTTTAGCTAAAGTCCTTCCTCCATATCCATTAAATCCCCATAGAAGCTCTTCTCTGAGAAAGACTGAAGAGAGCTCGAGTTTAACGAGGAACGACAATGATCTAGCTGCACCAGGGCTAGGGAGAGTAGTCCAGAGGCCTTCCTCATCAGTTCTGAGGTAAGAAACTTGAGTTTCTCCAATTGATTTGTGAATTGGGGATTTTGATGAATAGTGACCCAATCTTGGTAGAGCTAGAATTAGCTCTGGGTCCAGTTGAGAGATGTGTTTGGAATGATGAGAGAAGGAAGGATTAGCTTTCAGTTTATGATTTGGTGAATGTTGGTTTTGGCTCTAGGTTGTGCATGTGTGACTTGGATTAAGTCACTTGATTTGAGACATGCAAGGGCCATGATTGGTGGGCTTGTTGTGCCTGAGAGGCCATGGAAACGGTGTCTTGTGAAATAGACCGTTCAAGCCCTATGGAAATCCCTGAATAAGCGGATTGTGAGAGCTATAATGCTCATTGTGAATGGCTGGTGTTGAGTCTGTGGGGACTCTGAGGCCATGAGGGATCTGAGATAGACCACTGAGGGTCTATGGAAAAGGCTTGTGAGGGATGAGCCTGATGAACCTTAAGTTAGATAACTTGGGTTGATGGAAAGGACTGAGGTTCCTTTCCCAGAGGCAGTGAGGACTGCTTGATGAGCTTGTATATGTTTGTATGTTTGAATGGTCTGTGATATGTGGTTGTGTGCCTTGTTAGGGCTTGACACTGTGGGTGTCAGGGACGCAGGCCATAGTTCAAGGTTGAAG
>PYAF01005965.1:36480-51888 GCA_007407185.1 Glycine tomentella
AACAATTGCAAGATTATGGTGTAGAATTAAAAGAAATACCTCTGCTATGTGACAACACAAGTGCTATCAATATTTCCAAGAATCCAATAATGCACTCAAGGACCAAACATATTGAGATAAGGCATCATTTCCTTAGAGATCACATTCAAAAAGGTAATATCAAAATTGACTTCATTGATACTCACAATCAATTGGCTGATATAGTCACTAAACCTTTGGCTAGAGATAGATTCTATACTCTTAGAAACATGTTAGGTATCCTTGATGAATCTAATCTTTACTAGCTTGATTGTTATGTGTCTATCTATGTGAAATATCTTGTTATTTGATCAAGCATCACATGTGCTTCAAAATTCCAAGTTGTGCTGTATAAAACACTGTTTATTATGATAAATTCTCTGTAATAATCGATTACCTATCAGAATAATCGATTAAATTCACTTAAAAAGCTTTTTAGAATGAATTTTGAACTCATGTAATCGATTACAGTATCGAGATAATCGATTATTTGGCCTTAGAAAATATTTCAAAAAGCCAAAGTTCACTGGAATAATCGATTACGTCTCGAATTAATCGATTACACATGGTCAAAAATCTTTTCAGAAATAAAATCTCACAGGAATAATCGATTACGGGGAATGGTAATCGATTAAATTGACTGAAAAATTTTGTAAATCTTGAACTCAATCTCACTAAAATAATCAATTACTGGTCAATATAATCGATTACGGCTGCTGCAGAAACTGATTTTGCTTACGAATTAATTGATTACATAAGCATATAATCGATTATTCATGGAGTTACTGCAGAATCTGTCAGTTTTTTCTTGGAAATTGTAACTGCCCAACTGCTAACTAATTCAAATTTTGAATCTTCTGTGCTTTAATATTAGTGGGTTAATTCGAAAATAACTATTACTCATTTCAAATTTGAACTTTGGAGCCTAAATTCTTCTATAAATACAGCCCATGTTCAAAAGAGAATTCACACCTCTTAAGCACTATTGTGTTTTTTTTTCTTTCTTCCTCTGAGTTCAGAAACCTTGTCTGTAGCCTTTCCTCCCTAGTTCAATATGGCAGCACCCAAGAGAACCAAAACCTCTAAAAGAAAAGCTGGAGAAACCTCTAACCCTGTTGTCAATAGGTTAGATCATTGGTTCCCTGCTGAGAGAGACAAAATGACCTATCTTCAGTTCAATGCCACTAAATTAATCTGTCCTCCCAAATACCTTGAACTTGACTGTTCATTAGAGAAGGTTTTCAATTCCCTGCCTTTATTGAACCCAGGGATTGAGGAAATTTGTTGAGATGAAGGGTACCTATTACCCTGAATTAGTGAAGGTGTTCTACACCTGTGCTAAGGGCTCTATGGATGGGACCCTTAAGTATCAAGTTAATGGTGTAGCCATGGAAATTACTCCTGAAATTTGGGAAGTTGTTGCTAGTATTTCCTTTGAAGGAGAAAGGAAATTTGAAGAAGAGGCTGAGGGTTACAATAGGGTAGAGACCTATAGGGGGATGCTTCTTGATCCCTAAATGAGACTAAAGCTTAGGCTAAGCACTGGCCCAATGACCAATGAGGACAAACTTATTCATTACATAATTACCTACATCCTAACCCCTAGAGCAACCAATCATGACCTACAAATTATTGGATTCTTATTCTGGAAGAAATTATGCTTAAATCCAAGAGGTTAATGAATTACCCTTTTCCATACCCTATTCTTGTTCCCAGGTTTATTGATTACTTTAATGTTGATGTCTCTAATGAGGTTGTTGACAACACAAACTCAAGAAATAGCCATATCAAAGAAAAGCATCTTACCAAGCTGGGGATGGTCAAGACTCTTCAAGGATGGCAAATGGATGGCTAACAAGTCAGTGCTGCTGGAAATGAAGAAGAAGAAGAGGCTGAAGATGAAGGCCCTGCTCAACCATCTTATAGTCCATTTGAATCTCTTATGATTCAAAAGATGGATGGCTTATTGTCCCTACATCATGAGCACAGGGCTGAAACTAATTCAGCTTTGGAAGAGATCAAATATAGGGAAGAAAACATAGAAGCTAGGCTTGTGCTTAATGATTTTCCTAACATTTAAGCTTCTTGTAGTTTCTATTCTTGTCTTCTTTTTCGGTTTTCAATTCTCTGATTCCTGTACTGTTTTCCTTTTATTAATGAATTTGCATTTTTTTCTCTCACTTGTTGTGTTATCTTTTGCCTTTGAAAAGCCAAATAGGGGAGAAAAATTGATTGGAAACTAACTCTGTTTTGCCCTCTGTTATGCTCTATTTTTTATTTTATTTTTTTGCATTTTTACAAATTGATGGATGATGAAATTCACTAAGGGGGAGCAAACTAAGTTACATAAGCTAACTAAAAGAAGTAAACGATCAATGGTTATACAAACAGATTTCTTAACACTTGTTCTTGGCAAAGAGGATGATTTATTTTCAGGATTGATAAAGTTCAAACAAAGTTCAAGAATTCTATCTTGTTCATCCTTCAAAGCACTACAAATCTCTAACACATGGTCAATCAAATTTGGCATATTCAAAGCCAAAAAGGGGGAGATTGTTGGATATAGGGGGAGCAACAAGAAGATTGAAGATTTTGACTTAGAAGAATGTTTTGAGCTTTTCACATGCCATGAAGATTAAAATCCAAATTGAAGTATATGAGAAGCAAATCTATTGATCCTTGCATTTGCATGCATATAACCATTTACATGCTTACGAGTTTTCATCAAAGAATCAAAGCTATTTCGAAAAAGATCTAAATGGATAATGTTTTTTGGAAAAATGTAATTTCACTGTTTTAATCGATTACTCAGAAGTTTAATTGATTATTTAGTTCATGCTCAAAACTGGAAAAGCTTTGATGAACATTTTAATCGATTACATCACAGATTAATGGATTATTTGGCTTGTGTTTAAAACTCGAAAAGCTTTAATGAATATATTAATCGATTACCAACAATTTGTAATCGATTACATAGTGTAAACCAAAAATAATGCATTGCTGCTTTAATCGATTACCATTTACTATAATCGATTACACAAGCTATCTTGAAAAACATGTTTTCACTAATTTAATCGATTATCATCATTCGTAATCGATTATATAGGCTATTTTGAAAAAGCTTGTTTCTCTACCTTAATCGATTACCAAATATTATAATCGATTGCACAAGAGGCTTCTGTTATAAAACTTCACTGCATTAATCGATTAAAGCTCGGCTTAATCGATTATCTTGTTCGTTGTGAAACCCAGAATTTAGCCTTAAACACTTTAATCGATTAAGTGGTAATTTAATTGATTACATGGCTCGTTTTAATCGATTATTGCGCGTATAATCGATTACAGGTTGTTACAAAACTCTGTTATAAATAGAAAGAAGGCTTGGCTTTAAACTTAACTTTAATACTTCAAATTCTAAAGTGATTTTCTGGGTTTACTTACTTCTTGTCCAACCCTTTAATCCTAATGGGTATTGTATGATTTCTTGGGCAAGATATTTCTAAAGAGTAAAGGAGAACATGTTCTGAAAATCTATTTCTGCATTCAACCTTGATTGGTAACTCATATGCATTCATATTCATTGGATCATCAGGTTGTTTTTCTCCTTAATCTTTGAGTGTAATTTCATTTTTGCAATTTCTGTTATTTAATGTTATTGTAAAGGGTTCTTTGAAGCTTGTTCTAGAGTAGTGTTCTCTAGGAAAGAACAGAGTAGCGTTCTCTTATTCTTGATCATTAGGAGTCTAATAGGGTTTTAGATTTCTATTCTTTATCTAGGGTTGATAAAGAGAGTTTGTTGTACAGCTTGTAAGAATAGAATTTTATAATAGTAGAACTCTAATCTAGTGTTGATTAGAAGAAACTGGATGTAGCTTCTCTTGAGAGGTGAACCAGTATAAATTTTTTGTGTTGATTTTCTTATCTCTATCTCTTCAAGTAATCTTGTTCATTTGTTCTTGGTGGTTTTATCATTACTCAACAAGTTCTGTTTTTGAGCTATTGATTTCTTGTGATGAGCAATTTGATTGATTAAAAGCATTCTTGGTTTAAAAGTGATTAAGATCCTTTAACTCTGATTTTATAAATAATTTTTAAAACACCAAGTTTAAACCAATTCACTCACCCCCCCTCTTGGTTATTGTGGGTATTCCTATTGTTTTCAAAAGGGGCAATGGGGAGTAAGCCAACAAGTAAAAATAGGGGTAGAAAGAAAGAAACAAGGTGGAGAACAACAAAATTAAAATAAAAGAACTTACAAAGATGAAAATGAACCACAACACACTTTATTGCAATTTTTTTCTTATACTTCTTTTTCTTTTTTTTTCTTTTTTTCTTTTTTTCTTTTTTTTTGAACTTTTCTTTTTATACTTTTTCTTTTCTTTTCTTTTCTTTTTTTCCAAACCCCACACTTGTTTGAAACCCACTCCCAAAACAATCCCAAGGCCCTTTTTATCTCTAAAGTTAGAATAACTTGGTTTTCCACTTTTTGGCTTGTAATAAGCTACACAAGAAAGAAACGGTTAAAGGTTCAAAAAGGATGACAATGGATATCAATGCAAGGTAGGTTTATTTGGCTAGTGATTAAAAGAAAGAAGGCCTAAATCATATCAATCAATCCATGTGTAACAAGGAATGACAAGAGAGATAGGGCAAAACCTAGAGTTAGAATAAGGGTGAAATAACACATGAAAGAACATGAATGGAATAATGCGATTCATCCACAATGTCCTAAAAACTCACAAGGCATAATTCTATCACAGATGATCCACCTATAATTTTATTTTTCAAGCCTACTTATCACTTCAACAATTGTAACAATGATTCACATCAAGTATGAAACCTCTCAATCCAAAAATTGGTACATTTTTCACAATTTATATAAGTTAGAAATTCTATGAAAAACATGAAAAAGTGCCTAAATTCAACAAAAACAAAAAAACACTACTGCAAAATCTTTTTTTATTTTCTGTATGTAAAAATAGTAAAAATAGAAAAACAATAAAACAAAACAAATACAGCAAAACGAAAACAGAAAACACCCAAAAATTAAAGGATTATTTCGTTTCTGATAGTTATTTATTTAATCGATGGATGGAAGTATACTCTGGATCGGAATTATGGGGAGGTATATATCAGTGAATTAGTATCAATGCCATACCATAATGCGTGTCTTTATTTATGTTATGTATCTATATCTATCTATATAGATAGATAGATATATATTAATTTGTCTTCTATTTACCATAGATTTTGTAAATCCTCCCCCCTCCCCCCCACACTTAAAGTACACATTGTCCTCAATGTAAGTATACAATGAAATGCAATCAAAGAGACAACATAGAAAAAAAGGAAAAAGGAAACTCCTCAAGTATCATTCAAGGCACATCATCACATAAAATTGGCAAGACTAACAATAGGTCCGCCACAAGCTCCTCTTCCACTTGAGGGCTCTCATGAAATAGCTTGAGTTGGTTACCATTCACTTTGAAAACCTTGTCGGTAACTTCATTTTTAATCTCAACTACACCATGGGGAAAACATTAGTAATAACAAAAGGTTCATCCCATCTAGATCGAAGTTTACCAGAAATAAGCTAACACTTTTTGGTCAATATGGTCAACAAGTGAAGTTTTAAGTAATTGTATTCTTAAATTGAGTGATTTGATTGATTGAAGGCATTCTTATTATGATAAAGATCCTAAATTCGCTGTTTGTTTTAAAAGAATTTTTAAAGACTTTGTTTTAACCAATTCACCCCCTCTTGGTTATTGTGTGTTCACTATTGTTTTCAAAAAAAACCCAACGGCTATTTACAACAAACTTCTGTAACTGAATGTAATCGATTAAATCTTCATATGTAATTGATTAAAAATATACTTATCCATTAAACTATTCTTTAGTTTTCTGGAAAAGATATATAAACAATGCAATCGATTAAATCGTCTTATAATCGATTAAAGCAGTAAGACTATTTCCAGACATAAGCTTCTGTAATCGATTACGAGTGATTGGTAATTATTTAAAACAGTCAGACGTGTTTTGAGCTTTTGTATTGTGTAATTGATTACGATTTGCCTGTAATCCATTACTGTTCTTCATGGCTAAAGTAATAGATTACCAATGTTGGTAATCGATTAAAGCAGTGCTAAAATGAGTTTTCGAAAACTTAACCATGAGAAATCAATTTCTTTATGTAAACATGAAAACCTTTATGCTTTAATAAAATCATGTATGCATGTTAATGATCATGTTTATGCAATACAGGGATCATAAGATAAGTCTTTTAAACACTTAACAAATTACAAATGTCTTGGCATGTGAAAAGATAAAATCTTTCTTCAAAGCCACAAGCTTCATCTTTGACTTGATCCTCTTCCAACTCCCCTTATATCCAACACTTTTGTTTTGGTAAGAACTTGATTTTGCGAAATACCCATTACTTACAAAAGCTCTCACAGTCTAAGAAAAGATATTATGAGTTACATTGATCTTGTTTCAAAATCCATAACTCATGCATCATTAATCATGTTGGTTTGAAGAGGATTTATCAAGAGTTTTTCAAAGAGAGCTGATTCCAAGAATTGTTTACATTCAACCTGAGTTTGTTTGATAAAATTCATTCATTCATCTTCTGTGGATCATGATATTGTATCTCTCTTAAACTCTTGCAGTGATTTGATTGTTTACTTTTATTTCTTGTAAGTTCTTAGATCAAACTGGTTCTTTAAAGCTTTTTCTAGAGCAAGGTTCTCTAGAGGGAAGAACAAAGTAGTGTTCTCTAGTTCTTGGTCATTAGAAGTCTATAGGATTTAGATTTTTGTTTCTTTATCTAGGTTTGATAAAGGTAATCAGTTGTAAAAGCTTGTAAAGAACAGAGTTTTATTTAGTGGAACTCTAAACTAGTGTTGGTTGGAAGAAACTGGATGTAGCTTCTCTTGTTGAGAGGTGAACCAGTATAAATTCTTGTATTGATTACTTTCTTTTAATCTCTTCTAGCTATCTTAATCTATGATTCTTTTGGTGAAATTTGTTATTACTCAACAAGTGAAGTTTTAAGTAATTGTATTCTTGAATTGAGTGATTTGATTGATTGAAGCATTCTTATTATGATAAAGATCCTAAATCCGCTGCTTGTTTTAAAAGAATTTTTAAAGACTTTGTTTTAACCAATTCACCCCCCTCTTGTTGTAATTGTTGTTGTTGTCTGACGAGGGAGCTTGGTATTTGCTTTGATATTGTTGTTGTTTGAATGACTACAATTGTTGTGTTTGTTGTTGTTGAGGTCTAAAAGGTTGTCCAGGTTGTATGGCAGAAACTTCAGTAGTTTTTTTTTGTTTCTTGGAGAATAGGACATGTATGACATGTATCTATTGGATGATCAGGCACACAACAGATACCATACAACCTTGGTTGATTGGCTGGCATCACATTCTGTTGTTGACCAATTGCAAGTTGTCTCACAAGGGATATTAATTCTGTCAGTTTATTCTCCAACCTCTGGTTATCAACAACCATAGAAACTTCATTTGCAGCAGCCTTGGATGGTGCAACTACTCTAGTACAAATTGCTAGTAGTTTGATGTCATGTTGGAAATCAAATTGCCTTGCAGCAATGGGAGTTTTGTTCATTAACACAAACAGTTTGTAGACACTGAACAAACATTGCAGAAACACAAACACGAATTGAAGAAAAATGCATAAACTAACAAAATTGATAAAAGATGTTGTAAAATAGATTCAAGAATATCAATCCAATTCACTAAACCAAGCAATTCAAATTATCATAGTTCTAAGATAATGATCATATTATGAAGGTTCATTCAATATCATTAGAAGCAACTCAATCAAATTAACTCCTAAATCAATTGAAATATCATCCAAATAATCAATGATTAAAAATCAAAATTAGCAAATAAATCTATAACCTAATTCATTTCCAATCCTAAACATATTCTTAATCATGAAAATCGAAAAGAGGATTGAAGAATAAGATGAACATTCACACAGAAATTAGAATATCAAACCAAAACTCAAATTCTCGTTGCTTGGACTGAATCCTTGGATTGATTGATTGTTTAGCCTTCCATGATCATCACCAGTGGAAGACCCACAAAATTTTTGTGAGAAAAATAAAAGAATGGAGATGAAAGGAATAAGAAAAATAAAGAACAATGAAGAACATTTGATAGAAAAAAAGAGAAAATATTTTAATTCTGAAAACTTACAAGAAGCTACAAAATTTTGTTTTTGTGTGTCTTTTAATAACTCCTAGCTACACTAATATATTGTGATTGAACAGAATGAAGGGATGGGCTCTGATTAGGCTCATCTAAACTAACTAATTATATTACTTACATCAATCAAAACCCAAACTTGCAGCCCAAAACTCAACTGCAGAGGTTTTTACTTTCAAGCCTAATTTGACCCTCAAACCAGTAGAACTATCGCATGCTCATCTCTGGAAAAAATTGTAGCTCTTTTTCTTAGATTTCCAAGGACTACTCATATGCTCCATTTGGAGTTTTGTAGAATCTTATAGGTCCTACACAAGGAAGATAAGTCAAGTAAGCACAAAATCTAAAAATAAGCAACAATTATCAATTGAGCTCAATTTTTTTCCTAAGACCAAAATTGAGTTAAAGTGAGAAAATAAGAATGTAAAAGAAGTCAAATAAGCTAAGAAGAATAGAAAAATACTATACTAAAAATGCTCAATCAGTGTGCAACCTACAAGATGAAGTAAATATGTTTTAAATACTATAGTCCAATGCCTTGACTCACATTTGAGATGATAAATGTCTCGTAACCAAGAAAGTTGAACATATGACCTATGGCATTGCTTCATCTTAGCTTCTACTTCTTCTGCAATGACTTCAAGCAACTCAACTAATAACTGCACTGCCTCTCCTACATTTATTACATCATAGGTTTAGAAGGCTTCTATAATTGGTAAATGAAACAACGATGCCACATAATCCAGTGTAATAGTCCCCTCTCCTAGGGGTAGATGGAAACTATTGGTTTCCGTGTGCCACCTCTCCACAAAAGCAAACAACAGTCCCCTATCTCCTGTATCCACTGAGCATCTAATCAAAGGGCTTAAGCTCGTACCAGCTATTAAACCTTCAATTTCAGGTGTATGCCTTCCAAATTTTTGCACCTTCCTTTTGTGAGAAGCTAACTTCAACTCATAATGTTCCCGCAAATATTTATAATTAATTACGACAATTAAAATGACAGAAATATGTATATAAAAAAAAAGAACTAATTAAAGACATTAGTACCTCTCCTACCCACACTCTAGCTGCCACATGATCAACATACATTGTCAACAATGATGTATCTTGCGGCCCCCTAGAAAATCCTCTAAATCAGTACCTCCATCCTCTATAACTGGAATATGAGGTTCCTCATGAGCGTCATGAGCAGAAACATCCTTAGGAACAGCAGCACATGCCCATTGTCTTCATATCAATGTTGTTTGCCTTCGGTGCTCAGAGGCTTCTTCTTCATTACCACTAACATCTCTATCTAAGACTCTGTCTTTACTCTACCTCGATGCAGCCCTCTTATTCTAACCATAATCTACAAATTTTACAAATTCTTAGTCTAACACTTCAAAGCAACCCAAAACTTCAACAAAGTTTAATTACAAAAATTTACAATTAATTTAAGTTATTTTCATAGAATTCAAAGTTTCAAAAAAAAAACAAAACACACACATACAACATTAATTTATTATAATGAATTAAAAGTTTAAAAAATAAATAAAACACATACATATTATTTTATTATTATCAATTGAAATATTTTAAAAAAAAAACACATGTATTGATTTATTTTTATCAATTGGAATTTAAAAATAAATAAACACATTCATATTAATTTATTATTATCAACTCAATTTCTTTTATAAAAAACACATACATATTAATTTATTATCATGAATTGAAATATTTATAAAAAAAAACACACATACGTATTATTTTATATTTATCAATTGAAATTTAAAAATAAACATACGGATTTATTTACTACTATCAATTCAAACTTTAAAAAAAAAAGCCTACACATATAAGTGTTAATTTATTAACTATTAAATTCTCTTAATTAATGTTTAAGTTCTTAATTTTATTTTTGAATAATATTTTATTTAATAAATATAAAAATAAAAAATAAATATCATAAAATTTATATAACATATGTGGTAATCAATTTAACTAGACCTTTTTAATTACTTTTGTTAATGTCCATGTAAGTATTTTGGTTAAAATATAAAATGTGTCTAATAAATAATAAATAACTATTTAAAATACTAATATAATAATTAAATAATTTAAACTAAATTATTGAAATTTAAAAATAAAAAAAAAATATACGGATTAGACAATCCATATTGGTTAATTCTTAAGGTTCATACAGATTGAACAATTCGTATGAACCTTGTGGATTGGCCAATTTGTATGAAGTCATAAGCTTTATACGGATTGTCCAATCCATATGATTTATATGGATTTATGAATTTGTTTACAGAAAAATAAAAAATTGCATGAAGTGAGAACTCACAGCTACAATGACGAAAAAGCTCCCTTAATCAATGATGAACAACGAAGACGACCCAATCGTTGCCTTCTTACACAATGGAGCTTGAGCATAATGCGAGAACGACGAAGAAAAAGAAGAAGAAGAAGAATGGTGCACTGCGAGAACGAAGAAGAAGAAGAGCCTAGTGCAATCCATACGTCCGTACTTAAGATTATAAAAAAGGGTAATTTCTAAATTTTACCCTTTAATGCTGGATGTATTAGAAAATAGGTTGGTGTAGGAAGAAAACCCCTGAAAGGATTTGGGAACAAAGGAAGAATTTTTTGATATTCCAACAAAACTTATATTGTTTTTTCTTATTGTAAAACCTACCGCGTGTGACGAAGAAAAAAATTGAACAAGTAGAGAACGACGGTTTGGGTTTGGGTCCTAATAATAAAATAAAAATTTAAAAACCTGAACAATCAGTAAGCAAGTAACCAGTTTTAAAAAAACAAGCTTTCCACCATTAGTACTTCATATCAAAATTATCAATTAATTATAAAAAGTTATAATAAATAAAATATTACTATTTAATATCAAAATTTATATTTCAATTATTAAATTTGTATAATAAAATAATATTAACGTGAACAATTTAATACTCTAATACAATTAACTAGAATTCTCCAATGCCAAAAGACTCCCCACTTTACAAAAGTATAGGAAAAGATCATTGTATACAATTTTATCCTTACATATAAAAAGAGATTCTTCAAACTTAAACTCATAATCAATCAATAAGAGCATCTTTAATAGGAAGTGTTTATATGAGTTTCTTAGAGCCTCTTGATCATCTTTTAGTGGTCCCTACAACATTTTATGTGATCCCTGCAACACTTTTTATGGTCTCATAGTGTCATGACATTCATAAGAAACTCCTACAAATTTTTGTTCCAATGCAAGAAACTCCAAAAAATTCACAAATTTATATTTTTTTATTAAAACTTAATTATTATTCCAATAAAATAATTAATTCAGTTTTTCAATTTTTATGAATACAAATAATAAATATGAATAATTGAATAAAATATTAAATATCACATGTGTGGGTGGTGGATGCATTGGATTTTGAGAATTTTCACTGGTAAAAGGTGGTAGTACATACATAACATATTATGATGGATTTTGATAATTTTCACTAGTATTGGGTGGTCGATACATAACATACTGAGGTGGATTTTGAGAATTTTCACTAGTAGGGGTGCTTGATTTTACAAATAACTATAACATTACAAATTATATTGATTGGAATCCATTTTAGAGAGAATAAAAAATATTGAGGCTTGATAGGAAAAAAAAATTAGGAGTAAAAATATTGTGTGCAAAATTTCATCTCATTGAGCCAAGTTTATAGTGAGAACTCCGTAACGGTAAATTTTGTCTCAACGGTCATGCAACAACGATAATTTTTCTCTTCAACGTTTCATTTGCCTTTTCATTTTTTATTTCAAAAATTTGGTCCATTTTCTCCCAAGACCGTAGCCCACCAACGTTCCATTTTCTCCCTTGAGTCCCTTCTTCTCCACATGTGTCTTTTCTCTCCTTTAGAAGCTTCTCCCTTCTTCTCCACACGTCTCGTTTCTCTCTTTTCTCCAAAAACTTCTCCTTTCTTCTCCACGCTTTTTGGCTCTCTTTGCTTCTTTCTCTCTTCCCATTTAACGCTTCCTCTTATCTCTACACAGCCTTCTCTGGAACCTTTTCTCTTCTTCGCCCAAATCTCTTCCCCTTCTCTGTTTCTCAATCATCCCTCAGAGCACACCACACTACACCAGCACTGTTCATCATCAATAACCATCTCCAAATTGCCAATCATTGTGCCACCACCATCGTGACCCTTCCCTCACGCAACGACTGTCACAACCCCTTCATAGCCCAACCACTGTTGCAGCCCCTCCGTCATGCCACCACCATCGTGACCCCTTCCTTTTGCAACCACTGTCAGCCCTTAAGCCTTCATCGTAGACCTCCCTCGCGTAACCACCATCGTCGCCCTTGATCTGGTGAATCTGGTTTGTGGATCGCACATGGTTATGTTTTGTTCCCATTATTTTCCCTCTTTTTTAGATGGGTGGTTGATGCTGGATAATAATATTTTATTGTTAAGCATGGATTTCTTATATAGGATGTGCTTTTTCACGAATTCATTTCGCCACGAACACAGTCTCCATGGATAGTTTCTTCACAAAACCGTTTCTTGCAATTAAGGAACCCTATAAACACTTCCTATTAGAGATGCTAAACAAGATACAGCTTTACTAATGTGCCAAGACACAACTTCATTTAATACAAGTTACTTAAATTTAGTTACATCTTATCAACAACTATTATTATCAAGTCTCCTTTTTATATATAGAAGATTGTGGGATCGTCATTCTCCATATTTTACTGCCTAATAGTACCTCTCGATTGATTATAGAGCAAATTGAGGATCCAGTCCTTCAAAATTTAGGAATAAGAATACTTCAAATTTCAATCAAACAAACAATTTGGATACTTGCCATTATTCAACAATGATGTGTACTATATCAGCAATATCAATTTACATTTTTTATTTTAACAACGTATTACTGGGATGAAAAATTGGGTGACAATGCTGTGACAATCTTAAATCAATAAATTGTCATTTCCCTCTACAACAATAGAACAGAATGTTTGAGATGTTCTACTCCCGTCATTTCTTACACCCAGACCAGACCCTTCCATTCGACCATCAATTTATGGCAGTTTTTCACTTTTTTGTCTACATTACAACAGCAATAGCTACACTTGATGTACAACAGCAATGGTAAATCATACTGCTGTTACTAAAGTAATGCAAGCATTCGATGTTCGCTTACGTTTTGAACCCCAACAGAGGTCTAGCTTGCCAATTTTCTTTTTCGTCCCAAGAAAGCCTTGACAATTTGCAGCACCACAGTGGCATTTCACCTCTGGACCAAATTGCACAAATCTACAGATGATAAAAAAAAAAAAAAAAAATTAGCTTTAAATCTCTATTGTCAGAAGTTTCAGTCAAAAAAGTCCGAAAGAGTAAACAAAATTATCTTATAGATACCCATTAGTTAGTTTAGTTAGTCAAAGAAATATAAGGGTATATGTTAGAAAGAAGAATGGGCATGCAGCTAACTATTAACGGTTTATTGAGACTTGTGAATTGTGATTGAGAAAGTAGTGTAAGGAGTAGATCTAGGCCTTTTAAAATATCTATAATCATATATTGCTTCTAGGGGCTTCTCTCTAGTTTCATTCAGTAAAAGGATTTTTTTTTTCTCCCATCTATGAAACATGTTCTATAAACTAGTATCAAACAATCAGCAATTCACACGGGCATTGTTGATACAAAATCAGCAGGGTGGCTCTTGGAGAAAAAAAGGTAACAATGTTTTATATTCATGTTTTGGGGTGTGTTCTATTCATGTTTGTACGACCACCCTGCCGATTTTGTACCCTTTTTGTTTACTCATCCTTACATCAACAGTTTCTTGGTAGTTGCCAACGACCTTGAGTTGAGAAATATGAAAAACAGGATGAATTTAGGACTGTAGATGAATTTTAGATTTGCCAACTACTTCACAACCAAGTCAGGCACTGATATATTTATAAATGGATGTCTAAGGAGAAGAAAATGGACATACTTAGAGAGAGTTGATCAACAACCACCAATATAGTATCGAGCCCCTTGGACTTGGGAAGAGCAGTAATAAAATCAATACGTTCTATTACATCTAAAAGTTGTAGTAACCAGGATGGGGGTTGAGCTTGGTATTTCTGTCGTTGACAATGTCACTCCCTAACAAGAACTCTCCTCTGCATGCCATACCAATAGACATTTTTAACCAATCTTCTATATGTAGTACTAGAATCTATAATAACCTAGGCTTTTATAAAAGAAAATAAAAGCAATTAAAATTTAAAATTTATAAAAATTCCGTCGCAAAAGCCTTAGTAACGGATTTAGCAACGGAATTAGCGACGGATTTAGCGACGAATTTTTTTGCGACGGAGTCTGGCGCCAGGAGCGCCACAGGTGCTGGAAGTTTGCGCCAGGAGCGCCACAGATGCTGGATTTTGGCGCCAGGAGCGCCAGGATGGTGCCAAGGGCGCCAAATGCACTGGAAACTGGCGCCAAGAGCGCCAGAATGGCGCCAAGAGCGTGGCATGTCGGTCAGGCCACTTATATAAGGCAAAAAAACTCGTTTTTCAGTGGAAAAACCACTGTTTATCTTCCTCCTCTGTCCTAGTAGCCATTTCTAAGCTTTAGAAGCTTCAAACCTTCATTATAAACCACTAAAACCACCTCCTAATCACTCTAAACAGGATTAGCACCAATTGGCAACTGTATTTCAGCCTAAATCCTAGAAAATTTCCAACCCTTGAATTCTTGAGAGGGAGCTGCATTGGCAAGGAGACAAAGCTGGTTTCAGGATACCAGAACTAGGAGGTAACCTTCTCTAGGCTCTCTTTATTGAATCTGAGGTAAGGAATTCACATTTTAACTGGTGAATTTGTGAAATGGGAAATTGGTGAATAGTAGTTAGTTGATGATAGGGCTGGAATTTGGCTTAGATGCTGTAGAGAGATGTAGTCAGAAGATTGTTCTGAGTCATATGGTATATTGAAATTGAATTTGTGATGAAGTTTGAATTTGGCTCTAGGCAAGAATATAGGTGTGTAAATGGGCAGTGTTCTGGCCTGAATTAACTGAAGTGCCTTTACAAAAGTTGGTCATAAGACCAAATAATCGGTGAAATTGTGACTAGATATGAGTTTTGGCTGAATTGAACCCATGTGGGTTCTTGGCTT
>PYAF01005965.1:51988-72044 GCA_007407185.1 Glycine tomentella
TAAGTAGATGATCCTATTCAGGTATTGGGCGGCAAGTCCTGGGTAGATGTGCCTTTCAGTAGATGATCCTACCTGGGCATGTGTTGAGCAAGTCCTGAATAGATGTGCCCTTAAGTGGATGATCCTATTCAGGCACTGTATATGCAATGTATATGTTTGTAATATGTTTTAAATGCTTATATCAAAAGTTTGATTAACCATAAAGGCTTATGATCTGATATGTATTCTGTTCCTTATGTGATCTATATCCTTAGCTGTGACTGTATCTATGTTGTGATTTTGGGAAGTGAACCAGGGGGAGGGAAACCTCTGAAAACCCTGAGTTTACGGAGATGAATATCTCACCCCTGTTTTGGGGCTCATGTTGCAAGAACAGAGACAGGAGTGTCTGAGAAATCCCAAGGCAAGAGGCCTGAGCTGGGATAATGTGAAGACAACCCTAGGTCTAGATGACTGGAGCTTGTTGGCTCCCATTTTTGATTATTCTGGTCTGTATTTTGAAATCTTAGGGAGTAACTGGATAGTTTGAGAAATTGTACTGTGTATATGTCAGATATTCACCATATATGTATATAAAGTGTACTTATATTGAAATCCAGCTTCCGTTGTTGTTATTTCCATGCTTGCTGCGATACTCTGATATGGTAATCATGATAATACGCCGGGTGCACACGGGGTGTTACAGAATCCAAGAAGAATTTTCTAAGATGACCAATCTGCCATAATAGAAAAGAATGCCACGTTGTATAGAAAATCCAAGACTAGATGTAGGGTCCTAGTGCAAATCTAAAATCACTCCCAGCAAGTAAGAATCATGCTGAATTTCTTCTTGCAACTTACTTGAGCCCAGCTATTATAATTTAGAAATCAGAACCTACAATTCCACTTCTTCATTACACCAAGACAGCATCTACAACTTTATTTTGGGGGATAGGTTTATAAATCAACTCAAAATCACGCGCTAGCAATTTGTTGCAAGGTCATTCTTCAAGTTATATCGCTAGTCAGTAGAATAACAGCTTTATCTTTATAATTAGAAGATGAAATCATATTTTTGTTTATGAAAAGTGTGGATAATAAGTCCAAGTGGGTGAAGTACCCACATGGTACGATAATGGACACTAAAATTTTTACCTGCGTGGAGATGAGTAAAAACACGGGTATTTTTTTAAAATATAGAAATGGATACAATAGTACCTTACCAACTAGAGCCAGCACCAAGACAAGAATTTTCTCATAAACTATATAAGGCCATGTTCATGAAATTTCTACCATTTGATTAAGAGAAATAAGGAGAAGTTGTTTATGAGACCCCCCAAATTGGCATCAAATGAAATGGAAATGATCTCTCGTTTTCTTTTTTTGGTGTAGATCTCTCTTTCATTTTTTTAATTTCTTAAAAATTAAATAAATTGTCTACAACAAATTTTTAAATAATAAATACTATGTTAAGTAAAAATAATAGGGTAAAAAATTAGTTTTTTTAATTATTATAAAAAAAATTCATATAGTTTATTTATTTCTTCACTTTTTTTCCACTCATCCATACAAGTGAAGAGTAATCTGTCTACTTCTTTTCTAATTTTTATGCATCCAAAAAACACTTCTATTATATTTCTGTCCTTCCTATGTTTTTCCCTCATTTCTTCCCTCACTAGTTCAGTCCTAATCCAAACCACATAAAATCCTTTCCTTATATATGAAAATGTGCAAGATCAGGTGGATGAAGAGGAACATCCCAACAACTATGTCCATTCCTTATAATTAAACAAACACAAATTATAAATAACTTCAACTTTTTTCAGGCTTCTTAAAAGGAAAAAATTAAACATAAAATATTTGCAAGAAACTCTAAAACTTAAAATAACTTTCTTTAATGAAAGAAAAGCAACAAAAAAGAGCTTCCACAAAATCTTACTGAATGGAAAGAGCATTTACTTTTAGGAAGAGAAGGAGAAAAAAAGGGCTTAAGACTACCTAACCTAAATGTACAACAGAATACCACTTTTAATTCTTGCTAGGTTATTTCAGGCTTCTTTATAAGGGAAGGAAAAAATCTGGGTTGTTTTATTCCAATTGGTACATGAACCCGATGGAATGTTTTTTGGAACAGCTATGATAGTGCAGAACACTAGCTGGTTTTGGGTATTGGCAGATACTGATAGTTTGGTTAGGCGTATGTTAGGGATGGACTGGCGGTTTTGGCCTTTCCGTATACTATACAGCTTGCAGTTATTTTTTGTATCTTTCTCTACGTAATTACATATGGTGTTTGCAAACATACTTTCAACTTCAAGTTGGAATAAGTTCGTAATATACACCAAAAGTTTTGGACTAAAAAATTAAGTTCTTTTGTTTTAATAATTTCTTTTATGGATATTATAGCCATTTGGTATTTATTGTTTTTTTCTTAAATTAAAACACTCGCTCTCTCTCCCCACGGACCCCACCCTCTCCTTCTCGATTTCTCTCTCCTCTGTGTCACCTACCATCTTCGCGATTAAGTTTCACCCAAATTTCCATACTTGTGTTTTCTTACGTTTAAATTTAACACGTCTAACATTTCGTTTAAGTTTCTAGAGCCTGGTTCTAACAGTGAGGGAGCACCATAGTGGACTTTGACTTTGAGGTACCTTCCCGTTCAATGAAAGGTCCGTTTAATATTTGGTGGCAATTTGAAAACCAGTTGGTCAACTACAGTCGAACCAAGGACGTCAAGGCGTGGCGACAGTGAGTTTCCTGGAAAAGCTTAGTAGGGAAATTAATAGTCATTCAGACAAATGCTTAATCAGACGTGAAAGATGAAACTTTTCAGCAAGAGATTTGGTGAGAAGTTTTGTAGGAGACGAAAGTAAAGCTGGAAAAATTGGATGAAACTGAAATGTGAAAATGGTTGGTGAAGGTGACAGATGAGAGAGAAATCGAGAAGTGAGTGGGGTCCGTTGGGAGAGAGAGTTTTTTTTAAAAATAACAAAAACTAAATGACTATAATGTCCCTGTAAGAAATTATTAAAACAAAAGAAGTCGTTGGTTTTTTTGTCCAAAACTCTTGGTGCATATATATATATATATATATATATATATATATATATATATATATATATAATCTTCAGGAAAAAAAAAAAAAAATCCTAATGTAAAGGGTAGGATCAAATTAAATTTACCTGTAATCATATGTTAACGGCTCTCCAGCTTCTATTGAACGAGCAGCAAATACACCCACACGTGTTTCACCATCAACTTGCCTAGAAGAAACCACATGAATTTAGACCTAAATATAAAAGGGAAGTTGCCACTGTGATAAAAATAGATTCTTTTGATAATCTACAGCAGATATGCCCACTTATTCTAGTTATACAGCATATGTCAATCAACTGCAAAGCAATAGCTTCTCATCGAAAAGAAATTCTACTAATCAATGATGTTACTTGTTAAGCAGTTAAGCAAGAGACTATAAACCGCTTCATCAATACAGCAGTTAAGAGTTTTTCTTTTTTTATCAGAAAAAATAATTATATTAATAAAAAGATAGTAACAGCAGTACAAGTACTACTGCTATGAATACACCCTAGCAAGAGCAAAGTAGAACAGAGGTGGCTTAATGCTTAAATGAAAAAGACACCAGAGTTCTGACTTTCTGCTAGATCCTAAACCTCCCCAAAATATATAGAAATGTACAGATTAAATCCTCCCCTGAACACCAAAACTATCCCTCATATTACTAGGCCAATAGTGAAGAGGGGTGTCAAATCCTAACTCCAGATTTTTGAGCCACAACCAACAAAAAAATATAGTATCCTCCATTTAACTTCTGACCATTAAAATCTTCATTATGGAAGATAATCCTATTCCTATGATACCAAATGCACCATGTCAAAGCAACCCACCAAATCTGCCACCTCTGTAACCTGAAACCATTTATAAGGCAAAAACAGTGTTGAGGAAAATGTTCTTTCGATACTATAGAAGAACCCCAACTATCTTTACCCATGACCTTGATTCCCACCACAGTGGCATAATTTTATTGCAGCTGAAAAATAAATGAGACGCATCTTCCACATGATTCTGATAGACACTAGACCAGGCCGAAAATGAAAAAAGAAAGTTTATTGACGATTGGAGAAATGACCTCCTGCAGTTACAAGTGATTTCGAGGTCACTATCCTCTTACTATCCAACAGCTACCTTTTTCAGTTAGTGCCCCTCTATTTAAAGCTTCCTCCAATCTGTTATAACTAACTATCTGTTAGTTATCCTGATTACAATAATTGTCATAAAGCTAATTACACCCTCCTAGTATATATCTTCCCCCACCTATTATTCCTATCAATACCTTCCCCTTCAAGATGGACCTTGTCCTCAAGGTCTAGGTGAGGAAAAACCTTCTTCAACTCCTCAACTACTTCCCAGTTGTTCTCATGTTGTGGTAACCCCTTCAATTTGACCAAGACCTCTTGTTTTTCATCTGTTGATACCCTGTGTTGCACCACCTTCTCTGGCTGTAATTGCAGTTCCCAATTTTCAGTCAAAACTGCAGGTAATGGTTGTGTGAAAAACTAGTATCCTTCATAGATTTCTTGAGTAAAGAAACATGAAACACAGGATGAATCTTGCTGCCATCTGGATGTTTCAACTTATAAGCAACTTCTCCAATTCTTTGTATGACCTTATAAGGTCCATAAAACCTAGAACTCAATTTCTCATTAATTTTCTTAGCCAAAGATCTCATTCTATAAGGTTGTAGCTTCAAAAATACCCGATCCCCCTCCTGAAAACTCACTTCCCTCCTATGCTTGTTAGCATACTTCTTTATTTGATCTTGAGCCTTCAGCAAATTACTCCTTAAATCCTGCAGTAAAGCATCTCTGCTGTCATACATCTGATTAATTTCCTCCAGCTTAGAAGGAATATCAGCCCTCTTGATTAATAGAGGTGGCAGCTGTCCATATAAGGCCTGGAAATGGGACATCTTAGCTGAAATATTAAAATTGGTGTTAAACCAAAATTCAGCCAAAGATAAATGGTTTGGCCATTGCTTTGGTTTGCTGCCAGTCAAATACCTCAAATAAGCTTCTAAGCATCTATTAGCCACCTCAGATTGGCCATTTAACTGTGGGTGATATGCAGTGCTCATTCTCAATTGTGTCCCAGCCCTCCTAAAGAATTCCCTCCAAAACAAACTCATAAACACCTTATCTCTGTCAAAAACTATGGATGAGGGAAATCCATGCAATTTCACTACCTCAGTAATGAAAATATCAGCTACTTCCTTAGCTGTATAAGAATGACTAAGAGCAAAAAAATGAACATACTTAGTCAACCTATCAATTACCACCAAAATAGTGTCTTTACCTTGAGCTTTTGGCAACCCTCCAATGAAATTCATAGCAATATCTAACCATACCCTTGTAGGAACTGGTAATGGTTGCAACAACCAAGCTGGTGTCAAATTGCTGGCCTTATTTCTAGGACAGATTTCACAAGCAGCCACATACTCCCTGATTGTCTTCTTCATCCCTTGCCAATACACCACTGCAGCCACTCTTTTAAAAGTTCTAAAGAATCATGAATGTCCCCCCACAGGAGAATCATGCAACTCTTTCAAAATCAGAGGACTTCTAGCATAATTTTGTCCTAAAACCAGCCTATTCTTGTAAGATAGTCTACCTCTATGTATGTTGTAGCCTGTCTTCTCCACTGTCTTAGATATTGGGCCCTGAAAAATATCATACATCTACTGATCAGCCTGCATCTCGTCCTCCCAGTCACTCCATTCTTCCTCCTACACCACTAAGATTGCCTCAAAATCAAACTGCCTTGACAAAGCATCAGCTACAATATTTTCTTTTGCTGGCCTATATTGAATATCAAAGTCATATCCAATTAATTTTGTGGCCTATTTAAACTGTTCTTCACTCAATAATCTTTGCTCATTTAAGAACTTTAAACTTTTTTGATCAGTTCTAATAATGAATTTTTTTCCTAGCAAATAATGTCTCCATTTTTTTAACAGCTAACACCACAACCATCAATTCCCTCTCATAGACTGATTTCAACTTACCCATATATGATAAAGCTTTACTCCAAAAAGCTAGAGGTCTGTCTTCTTGCAATAGCACTGCTCCTAAACCACTTCCAGAAGCATCAGTTTCTAAAATAAAAGTTTTAGAAAAATCTGGTACTCCTAGAGTAGGCAGCTGCTGCATTACTTCTTTAAGCTTCTCAAAAGCTTTGAGTGTCTCCTCCTCCCACATAAAAGCATTCTTTTTCAACATAGCATTTAATGGTTGTGCTATTTTTCCATACCCTTTTACAAACCTCCTATAATAACCAGTCAAACCTAAAAAAACCCTTAACCCCTTGACATCTTTAGGGACAGGCCACTTACCCATAGCTACCAGTTTGTTTGGATCAGCTTCCACCCCTTCCGCTGAAATTACATGTCCCAAATATTCCAAGGACTGCTGGCCAAAGTTACATTTTTTCTTGTTTATATGTAGCTCTTGTTGCTGTAATACTTGCAGTACTGCTTTTAAATGCATATAATGCTCTTCAAGACTACTACTGTAAATCAATTATCATCAAAAAACACCAACAGAAACTGTCTCAAGAAAGGTCTAAGTACCTCATTCATGAGAGCTTGAAAGGTTGATGGTGCATTGGTTAGCCCAAAAGGCATCACCAAGAACTCATAGTGGCCCTCATGAGTTCTGAATGCAATCTTATGTACATCCTCTATCTTCATTCTGATTTGATGATACCCTGCCCTCAAGTCCAGTTTTGAAAACCATGCAGCCCCCCCAATCTCATTCAATAATTCCTCTATAATGGGCATAGGAAATCTGTCAGGCACAATAATTTTATTGAGGGCCCTATATATATAGTCTACACCAAATCTCCAATTTCCATCCTTTTTCTTTACTAAAATTACAGGGCTAGCAAAAGGACTGATGCTTGCCCTTATAATTCCAGCAGTCAACATGTCTTCCACCAATTTCTCAATCTCATCCTTCTGAAAATGAGGATATTTGTAAGGCCTCGAGTTTGGTATTTTGCTGCCAGGCTGCAAATTGATTGCATGATCCTTTTCTCTCAAGAGGTGGCAGCCCTTTAGATTCCTTAAAAACCCCTTCAAACTGCTGTAATAACTGCACCAGTGATTCATGAACAGTTTCTACCTTCCCCTCTCCCTCTACAGAATTCAATTGTATCACAAATCCTTGCTCACCCTCCATCATATTATACCTGATTAATTTTCTACTTATGGCAGCCTTAATCAATTCAGGTTCAGCCCTTAACACTATTTTTCTGTTCTGCACCTTCACAACTAATGTCAATTTGTCAAAATTAGCTTCTACTTCCCCTAATCCTGCCAACCACTCCACTCCTAACCATAGTTATCAATCCCGAATAGCGGAGCGGAACGGCCACCCTCAAAACTGGGATAGCGGATAGCGGGATGACCGCTATTCTAATGTTTTTATATATGTATTAAAAAATTTATAATATAAATATAAAGACAAAAAAAAAGTCAAGAAAAAAAGAAAACAAAGAAAATGAATAACCTGGTATTAAGAAAGGAAAAAAACAGAAATAAAAAACTAAGAGGGAAACAGAGAATATCAGAATTAAAAAGACAAAAAAGAAAAAAGAAACAGAATTAGAAAGACAAAAAAAAAACGAAAACGAAAACGAAAACGAAGGGTTTAATATCGCATTGTCGTGGAAGCAGAGCAGGGAATCGCGAACGTGTCACCGCGATGGCATGCGCTCCGCTATCCCCTATCGCGGGCGCAACAGCCGTAACAGTAAAACGCACCACTACTCTACCCATTGTAGCTGCACATGTCCGCTCCGCTCCGCTACGCCGGGATCGCAAGCCCGACGCTCCCTGTTGATAACAGAGCTCCTAACACCACGTCAACTCCCCCTAATTCAAACAGATAACAATTTTATACCACCTTCAATTCTTGCAATTCAATTTAATAGACTTACATACTCATTGGCAACTCACCTTGTGCCCATACCTTACCTCCACAAAGTAAGCTTGTGTAGGAGTAACTTCTAATTCCAATTCCGTCACTAATTTCATGGAAATGAAATTGTGGATTGCTCCACAATCAATCAACACCACCACCTTCCTACCTTCTATCTTCCCCCATAACTTGAGAGATTTCTTGGAAGTATATCCCTCAATACTATGCAAGGACAATTGGTGCACTTCCTCCACTTCTTCTTTAACCTCTTGATCCTCACTCTCCTCCTTCACATTCCCGTCCATTATCATCACTCTCAGTTGTTTATTCTTGCAAAAATGAGTGGGGTGGTATTTTTCATTGCAAGTTAAACACTCACTTTTTCTCATCTTTTAATTTACCTCTATAGGAGATAATCTTTGAAAAAATTTCTTATTAATTGGAAGATCACCTCCTATTTTACCTCCTTCCACCGACTCCAACACCCTACCACTCCCTTGCTGCCATTCTCTCCCACTTCTTGAGCCTGAGAAACTAGGCCTTGAAAAGGAAGGCATCCATTTCCCAGTTCTGGGTAAATTGCCCAGCACTCTATTCTTTTCTTCAATCTACCTTGCTTTCAGCATGGTGTCCAACAAGGTTTTAGGTTCATGCAACCTAACCTCAGTCCCAATTTCCTCTCTCATACCTTTTACAAACACTTCCATTAAGAAAGTCTCCCCCAATCATTTTCCTGCCCCTACATGCTTCTCAAATAACCTATTGTAGGCCTGTATAGACTCCTCCTACTTTAACGCTAGCAAGGCTTGGAATGGGTTTCCCAAGTTGGTGCTCTGAAATTTTTACACCAGGGCTGTCTTGAACTCTTCCCAAGATTGTTTCGAGCTCCAATTCTCCCACCATTGATACCAGGCCAGAGCTTCTCCATCCATGGCTACCAAGATAGCTTCTAGCTTCTCTTCCTCCCTCACAACTTACAGCCTAAAGAACCTCTCCACACGCGATACCCAACCCACAGGGTCTTCCCCTGTAAAGATAGACATTTCAATTTGCCTTCATTGTTGCGCCCCAACTTCATCTTCCTCCTGATTCTTGCCTCTCGCCGGGGCTCGCTCCCCCATCGCTGGCGGTTCCAAATTCGCGGCCAGTTTCTGCATAACAATTTCGATCGCACCCAATCAGGTTTCAATCGCGACCTGATTCACGACCTCACGATCCATCTCCCTAGCCTCGCGAGCTTCCTCCATTGCGCGTTCCAGTGTCTCTAATCTTGCTTCCATCTTGTTGCTATTTTCGATGCCATTTACGTCTCACGGTCCCAAGAAAAGAGCTCTGATACCAATGATAGACACTGGACCAGGCCGAAAATGAAAGAAGAAAGTTTATTGATGATTGGAGAAATGATCTCCTGCAATTACAAGTGATTTCGAGGTCATTACCCTCCTACTACCCAACAGCTACCTTTTTCAATTAGTGCCCCTCTATTTAAAGCTTCCTCTAATATATTATAACTAACAGATATATTAGTTATCCTGATTACAATAACTGTCATAAAGCTAATTAAACCCTCCTAGTATATATCTTCCCCCACCTATTACTCCTATTAAATTCCTACAAAAAGGGCAAGTAACATTAATGGTTTCCATATTCCTTCTTAAATTAGTCTTTGTAGGCAAACTGTCCCTCAACAATCTTCATGCAAAGCATGAAGCTTTACAAGGGATTTTTAATTTCCATAGTTCCTTGAACACTTGAATTATATCGTCCCTATTAAGTATTCTATAAGCATTCTTCTGGTCATTGCTGCCACCCCACAAGAACCTCCTCTGAAGCCTCTCCAATCTATTCACAACTTTCATTGGCACCCTGAAAAAAGAAGAGAGAAATATAAGGATCGAATTGAGGACCACTTTTATCAAGGTCACCCTTAGGGATGGCAAAACAGGTCTGGCCTGCCGGGCCAGCCCGTTTAGCCCACTAAAAAACGTGGGTTGGGTTGACATTCTCAACCCACTTAATAAAAACGGACCGGGCCAACCCGGCCCACAAAAACGTGAGGCAAAACTGGGCCAGGGCTAGGCCAACCCACCAGGCCAACAGAAAATGTAACATATGCTTATTTTATACACAATACGTAGTAACACGAACACACCCCACAAACACAGTACCTTCGGCTACGAGCTACGAGAAAATGGGAAACAACTATCTTCATTCTTCTAGAATTTTCTCGAGACCCGTTGAGTGAGAGTGAGAGAAAGACTCGTGAGTAGCCCTGTCCACCAAGTGTCCTGTGTCTAAGTGGTCATGACCGTGAGCAGTGGGCCCTGCTAGAGTCTGTGACCGTGATGACTGAGTGAGGAGGTAGACCTATTCGTGTTCGGCCTATCTCCAGTCTCTGGCACAGTAGTTCACTCTATCTCTTGCACAATAACTCCCCCTGTCTCCAAAGGCAAAGGTAAAACAGCAGACTCATTTGGTTTCCAAGACTTATCTTCATCTACCCAATAGACTCTCCCTGAAGAGAAATCAAGGGAAAAAAAGATTGTGTCTCATAAAATATGACATCCATAGAAACAAAGACCTTACGGAGAGAAGGTGAGTAACATTTGTAACCCTTTTGGTTAAAAGGATATCCTATGAAGACACATCGAATAGACTTAGGATCAAGCTTGGACCTTTGATGGGAAGGAACATGTACAAAAGACACACAGCCAAACAACTTGGGTGGAAGGGATGAATGAGCCCGAAAAAAAGGAAAGGTGTCGATAAGACAAGATAAAGGAGAGTCAAAATTTAGGACACGAGAAGGCATCCAATTGATGAGATATGATGCATGCAAGACAACTTCCCCCCATAAATATTTAGGAACATGCATGGTAAACAAAAGAGCTCGAGCAACTTCAAGAAGAAGTCTATTTTTTCTTTCAGCCACCCCCATTTTGTTGAAGGGTGTTAGGACAAGAACTTTGATGGAGAATACCATGCTAGGTGAGATAGTCTCCAAGAACAGAATTAAAATATTCAGTACCATTGTCAGTTTGAAGAATTTGGATAGAGGTCTGAAACTAAGTTTGAATCATAGCATGAAAGTTTTTAAAGGTGGATGCAGCATCAGACTTATCATTTAAAAGATATACCCAACATACCCTAGAACATCAATAAAAGTAATAAACCAACAAGCACCGGAGATATTTTCCTCACGGGCTGGGCCCCATATATAACTATGAATCTAGGTAAATGGAGAAGAATCATGATGAACTCTAGGAGGATAAGAAACACGGGGATGCTTTACAAACTGACAAATATCACAAGAAAAAGAACTGGATTTTTTATTGATAAATAAGTTTGGGAACAACTTCTGAAGATAAAAGAAATTTGGGTGTCCTAACCGACGATGCCACAACAAAACATCATTACAATCATCAGACAAAGATAATGAGTGGTGTGCAAAAATTTTGTTTCATTAGAATCCTTTTCAAAATAGTAAAGCCCTTCTTCCTCTCTAGCACTACCAATTTTCAGTCCCGAGTCCTGTTCTTGAAAAACACCAGCATGGACAAAGAAATTTGCAACACAATTTTAACTTAGATGTAAGTTTGCTAATAGAGATGAGGTTACAAGTAACAGAGGGAACATGAAGGACTGAGTTCAAAGTAATGTGTTCAGAAAGTTTAATGGAGCACTTTCCAGCAATAGTAGAGAAGTTGTCATCAGCTGTTCTTATTTGTGACAGTTGATAGTAAGAGGTATAAGAACAAAACAAGGTTGCATTACCTGTCATATGATCAGAAGCCCTTGAATCGAGAATCCAACGATTACTACAATTAACATGGAATGTCGTACCTTGTTGAGCAACATGACTAGCTGCTTTAGCAAATTGAGGCATCACCTTTTGAAATTGCTCATACTCAGCCTTAGAGATGAAAACACCATTAGAATTAGGAGAGACACGAAGCTCCTCACTCGTATTATTAGAAGAGTCCATAAGTCACCTCAAACCAGAAGAGGGAAGGTCAATGAGGTGAACGGAAAAAATCGCACCGCAAACGGATACTGATATGTCAAAAAATGGTGTCTGGAGTCAATGATGACCTTGTTTCCGCAATTGAAGGTAAAAAAATGGGCTTCGGAGTTGCAGAACGATAACAGGAAAACCTGCTCTGATACCATATTGTAATATGAATCTTCTTATTCATTCAAACAGTTTGAAACCCAAAGGATTCATTTTATATATAGGTTACAAACTTAAATACTCTAGAATATTCCACACAATACAACTAACTCAAATACTGTAGAATATTCCACAACATGTTATCCTACCGAGGGTGTTATATGTCCACAAACTACAAATAGCAACAGGCTTGCCCAATTACACACCTTATCAAACTTTATTTTAACCAATTCACCCCCCTCTTGTCATCAAATATAATACAAGATGTTATTTTGCATACGCTCCTAATAATAAACACCTCCAATCCATCAATGGATCCTTCCTAACCCACTTGGATCACAATTCCCATCACAGCTCCTTTTGGTTGGACTACTTCTAGAATTAGGTGCCCTCACATCAAATGAATCATGTCTAACAAGCATATTTGTAGGTCTAACCATATAGTGAGAAAATTAGACCCACTGAGGAGCCATCAAAATAAACCTATAGGCAAAATCCAAGACGACAAATTTGCTCTTTAACACAAAGTGTAATGAAGGGCAAGGAAATGGTAAGTATAGGGATTGTATTTCTCAACTGCTGTATAAGAATTATTCAGTATTTTAGAAACACATCAGGACTCAGGAAAGCCTATGGAATATTGCAGTACTCAAACAAAACCCAATAACCAAAGAAATGCATCACATGTCAATTTGTCTTGCATTAACAAAGATACATGATTGACACATAAATATTGGACCAGTTTGTTTAAATTTAGAAAATGTAATTTTAAAATAAGTGTTTTTTTAATAAGATAAGATTTGCTTCTTAAAATAAGTAGAAAACCTTTTTTTAAGCAGAAGCAGTTTAAACAAACACTAAATAAACAAAAAACTGCTTATTTTATTAAAATAAGCGTTTATTTCAACAAATAAGTTTAAACAAACTGGCTCAATTATCTAGACCAGCCACTGTTTAAGCAATTAAAATGAACAAGCAGCAATTCAGTATCTGATCTAAGTCATGTCTATGGAGCATATCTTATTTGAGTACATCAAGGAAACTGCAGTGCATAATATCAGGTTATACTGCAAAGCAGTTTTTAATAGTAATTTGGTCCACTTGAAAACTATATAGATGATAGAAGAATCTCTAAAGAGTGAGAAAATAATGCAGCCTAGGATGGGTATGTTGGTATTTGACACTAACCACTTCTCCAAAACACAGTTGGGATCGCAGCTATGGTTCAAAAAGCGTGAAGTATTTCCTTTGAAAGTTGCATCTATTGTGAAGTCTTTCCGAATCTCACACATGTAAAAATTCTGTACGCCCCTGTATTTCATGCCCCAAAGCCTTTTTTCACATAAAGCATCGTCAATGACTGCAGCATAAAATATTTCTAGTTAAATGGATAAAAGGCATAGTTTAAAGATATAAGCTACAGAAAACATTCGGTTGAGAAGATCATATGCTTTCAAAGCATCCCCGAATAAATGGCATTTTATATTTTCTAAAGGATATACTAGATTATGGTACCCAACAAGGGGGGACAAACAATGTTCGACAGTATGAAGCTATAAACCATTTAGAAATATGAGCTACCTTCTCCAATATACTCAATTATAAATCCACCTTTATCGATTGTTTCAGCAGCCTCCACTCCCCATCCACAAAGTTCAGTCTGGATTAAAAAAAAAAAAAAGCATATATGGTAATTGTTAGTAATATTTTGTAATGCTTAAGCCCAATAGATGGGAAACCCAAAAAAAAAAAAAAAATACCAAAATACTTTGTCCATCTTAATGTAGTAAAATTTCAAACCTTGACAATCTTGATCTTTTTCTCCTTGCGAAATGGACGATTATTGCAATATTCTGAGCAGCGACATGCCTTTGAACAGCTTATGCATTGAACCCTGATAGATGATATGTCATGCAATAATTAATGTATAACCCTGTTTATGAAATCTTACTAGACAAGTATATTAGTATTACAAGTTTACAACCAATTACAGTGACATGTCATATAATGTGTAGCATGATAGTGCATGTTTGTATCACTGGTGCGTTGTCTCCTACCTACATTTTGAAAAGCATCTTACTCGTTACTTATACGGTGAAAGGGCATGGGAATTCACTCTGCTGCAATTAGAACGGCAATACAAACATGCTAATATTTGGTGTATAACTGTAGCTGTACTCAGGCAGAAGGTGAACATAATTTTGTAATCCAGACAAATAATATTTCTCAATATAATTTGTTAACTGTTAGGTAAAATGAACAAGAGAGAGAGAGAGATGAACAGTAACTAAATTTCTTTTATTTAGAAAGAATGAAAAAGTAGTTACAAAGTTGTACACGTGAAGTATTTATAACCTCTTACCACTAACTTGAGAAACATAACTAGGAATTGACAGCTGTACTTACATACAGCTATGCAGAGTACATAAAAGACTAACTAGTAACTACAGCCTTGGTAATTACTAACTACAGCTTATTTATAAAGGAGTGCTGTTAGCAAAAGCTAACAGCACTTACATGCTCTAATATCCCCCCTCAAACTCAAAGGGAAAAATTTTCAGCAGAAACATTTTTCACATTGAGTTTGTTCTTGAGAAAATCAAATCTGGAAGGAGAAAGTGGCTTGGTAAGAACATCTGTCCATTGATCCAAAGCAGGAATATGCACAATAGACAGTTGCTTGGCCAGAATTTTCTCTCTAACAAAGAAAACATCTATTTCCATATGCTTGGTGCGGCTATGAAACACTGGATTGTGAGCAATAGATACAGCACTTTGATTGTCACAAAAAATAGTAGGAGTGGTGAAAAAGACTTTTAACTCAGTGAGAAGAGCATGAATCCAGGTCAATTCAGTGGAAGTTTGAGCTAAGCTACTGTATTCAGCTTCAGTGCTAGACCTTGTATAACTTTCTGCTTGCGAGACCACCAAGAAATTAAATTGGAGCCAAGGAAAACAGCAAAACCAGATGTAGACCTACTGTCATCCACATCAAATGCCCAGTCAGCATCACAAAAGGCATGAAGAACTAGAGGCTGACTAATATCAGTTGACCTGAACAGAAGCCCATGACCCACAGTTCCCTTAAGATACCTTAAATCCTCTTAACCATGGTTGTCAGAATCGCGATTCTATGTAGAATCGTGGAGGCCTCGTAGAATTGAATCGTAGAATCGTAAGAGTTTACTTTAGAGAAAAATAAATAAATTATCTATATATAAATAAAAAAAAAGTGTATTAATAAAAAAAAGTGTAAATAGCAATTACTAGTCCATTTTTTAATAAAAAAATGAAGCAGAGGGTGTATATTAATAAAAAAAAATGGGTGCAGGAAACAAATCACTTATGGGTTTGGCCCAACACAAGAAAAACCTAATTTCTCCCCATATAAAAGCTTAACTTTCCGCTGCTGCATCATCATTTTCTCTTCCGCTGCTGCGCGTTCTGCTTCATTCTTTTCTTGCCTACTTCCGTTGCTGCACTGCGAAAGTTTATACTTCTATAGCTGAAGATGAAAGAGAGGTTGACAATAGAGAGGACAAGAATAATAATTGAAGAGATAACGTGTAGATGAATATGTATCCTAATGGTAAGTTTATACTTGGCTGAGGAAAGTTTATACTTTATTAATCCAAATAACCATTGTCATACCACATGCTGCGAAAGTTTTTTCTTTAAGTTTATACTTCCATTTTACAACCATCTGAACTCGCAAACTCGTACTCGAACTCGCGATTCTGCTTGGAATCGGGCGATTCTACTGTAGAATCGTACTATTCTACTCCAAAACCGAGTTTGCTTCCAATTTAACTCGCGGAGGGGTGGTAGGCTCGTAGAATCGGACGATTTTACGATTAAAATCGCGATTTTAACAACCATGCTCTTAACTGCTGCCCAATGAGACTCAAGAGAAGCAGCCATAAACTGGCAAACCTTATTTACTGCAAAATTGATTTCTGGTCTAGTGAGAGTAGCATATTGTAAGGCACCCACCACTGAACTGAACAAAGTAGGATCAGGAAATATATCAGCACCAGCTTACACTTGGAAACCATGGGAGAAGAGATGGAGTGAGCTTCTGCCATGTTGGTTTTATGCAGTAAATCACGAATGTATTTGCTTTGGGTCATGAGAATGGAGCTGTTGGACAGATTCTTAACCTCAATACCCAAGCTGCTTGAGTGAAAACACATGATTAAGTCTAGTGGTGAGCTGCTGAATTAGGACATTAGAGCTTCCAGTAATTATAATATCATCTACATAAACCAGTAGATAAACAATGTGTGATTGATGGGTGTAAACAAAAAGAGAAGAGTCACATTTACTCCCTATGAACCCAAACTAAAGTAGAGTGGACTTTAATCTGTCAAACCATTGCCTTGTTTTAACCCATAAAGTGCCTTGTTAAGCTTGCATACCAAGGTTTTATCTGCATTTTCAAAACCTGGTGGCTGTGTCATGTAGACACACTCTTCAAGTAAGCCACTTAGGAAAGCATTGTTAACATCAAGTTGAAATAACTCCCACCCATGAGAAAGAGCAAGAGTGAGAACTATTCTAATAGTTACAAGTTTGATTACAGGTGAGAAGGTCTCATGAAAATCAAAACCCTGTACTTGGTGGAAGCCCTTAGCAACTAACCTGGCTTTAAATTTATTGATAGAACCATCAGCATTTTCTTTAACTCTGAAAACCCACTTGCACCCAACAGCTTTTCTGTTAACAGGTAGAACAACCAACTCCCATGTATTATTTTTTAACAAAGCATCATATTCTTGTTTCATGGCAGCAAGCCAAGCTGAATCTGCCAGTGCTTGTTTCACATTTTTTGGTTCAGAATAAACTAGAAAAAGGGAAGGATGTAGTCTGGGATTATGCAGACCAGACTTGGACCTAGTTTGCATGGGATGACTGTTAACAGGAACAGAACTTGGTACAGAAGCAGATTCAGAAGTAGAATCAGTCACAACAATATTTTCAGAGGAACTAATCTGCACAGACCCAGATTCAACAGTGGTGACATGTTGAGAAACAGGGAAAAACAGTAGGATTAGTACCAGAAATAGGTGAAAATCCAGGGGGAACACTAGGAGCAGGAAGAGAATGAGATGAGGAGGGCTGAGGCTGTATAGAAGTAGACAACCCAGCAGGCGGAGACAAATTTGGACTTAGACTGAAATATGAATCAAAATGTTTTTCAGAACTTGAACATTTAGGAAACATTTCAGAATAGGGAAACCTCACCTCATTGAACAAAACATCCTTAGATATGTAAACTCTACCAGAAGGAGACAAACATTTGTAACCTTTATGAGAATTAGAGTACCCTAAAAACAGACATTCTTGAGACCTGAAATTCAGCTTGTGAGTATTGTAAGGTTTGAGAAGAGGAAAGCAAGCACAACCAAAGGTTTTAAGAAACTTAAAATCAAGACTGTTGTGAAAAAGAGTGGTAAGAGGAATGTCAAAGTTAAGAGAGGAAGTAGGAAGCCTATTGATTAGATAGACAGCAGTACTGAAAGCATAATCCCAAAACTGCAGGGGTCAGGAAGCATGATGCAGTAAGGTAAGACCCATATCCATTATGTGTCTATGTTTTCTTTCAACCACACCATTTTGATAATGAGTGTGAGAACATATAAGTCTATGAGAAATACCATAGGATGATAAAAGAGTAGAAAAAGGCCTGTATTCACCCCCCTAATCAGATTACACATTTTTTATTTTGGTGCTAAGTTGCAATTCAACTTGAGTTTTGAAAGCCTGAAAAACAGAGATGGTTTCAGCTTTGGTTTTTATGGGAAAAATCCAAGTAAATTTGGAAAAAGCATCAATGAAGGACACATAGTATTTATAACCAGCAAAGGAGGTTAAATGAGAAGGTCCCCACAAATCAGTAAATATAAGTTCTAAAGGAGAATAAGTAGAAGTGGAGGGAGAGGAAGGTAATTTATGAGATTTACCCATACAACAAGATGCACAAAAATATGAGACATTTTTATTAGACTGTGAAATATTACAATGATTGAAAACAAGTCTCATTACATGACCAGACATTGACATTACAAGGAAAGGAAACATCAGATTTTATATTTTTTGATGAATCAGCAGAAGTAGATAACAACTGAGGAGAAATATCCTAAAGCTTGAGATTATGAAAGTAATAGAGGCCATCAGCTCCAACTGAACCTTGAAGCAAGATTTTACTTGTTTCTTGAGATTTTACAAGACCAATATGAGGATGAAACTCAAAGAAAACTGAATTATCCTTGGCAAATTTACTGAACTTAACAAATTTTTTGAGATGGAAGGAACATGCAGTAATTTTTGTAATTTAAAGGTGAAGTGATTATCATTAGGAGAAATAAAAACAGAGGTACCAGCACCATAGATACCTAATCCTTCACCATTGCCAATGAATATTTGATCAGGACCATAAAAGTGATTAAACTGTTTGATATGCTGAGATTCTCCAGTGACATGGAAGCTAGCTCCAGAATCTGGAATCCAGGAGGAGTGATCACACCACACCCAGGAGAGGCAGTATTTGAAAGTGTTAATGATATGATTTGATTTAATGTAAATAGGGAAACTAGGAATATGGAATATATCTCTCTAGCTGATTTTTAGGGATTTAATTCCTTTTGTAATTACTTCTTTGATTATAAATGGAAGCTTAGTGTGATCATTCTTGACACACAACATTACAGAAATAATACTCTTACATGGTATCAGTAGTTTAGGTTTAGTTTTTAGTGTTTCTTGGCTGCGATGAACAGTACTCGTGCATGAACAGTACCACGCAAGCCTTCAACGCTGTTTTCTTCTCACCAGGCTGCCTTTTTTCGTCGGTGACCTCCAGGGGTAGGATCGCCTCGTTCTGACGACCCAACTCCCCAAACCGCACCGCCTGACTCCGCCGCACGCGCCCCCACGCGCCGCTGCACGCGCACCGAAAAAAAAAAAAAAAACTCCTTTCTAATATTTCCTCATGGCCTCTACCAGTCCCCTTGGTGATGCCGGCTCTACGGTCACTTTTACCAATGTTCCTTTGATCCCTTGCGAGAAGTTGAGTGGTTCTAACAATTATAGTACCTGGGCAGCCGCTGTCCTCCTTTGGTTCCAAGGACAAGGACGTGCCGACCACTTGACTACTTGCGCCTCGGAGATTCCAGCCAAGGATCGCGCTCGATGGCAACAAATTGATGCCTCTTTATGCAGCGTCCTTTGGTTCTCTATAGCTTCCACTCTTCAACCTCAATATCAGGCGTTTCCCATCTGTTACGAGGTTTGGACCAAAGCCAAACGCGTCTACTCTAATGATGTTCACCGTCTCTACAGTGTGGTGACAGCTTTGCTCTCCACTCGGCTTGAGAATATGGATATGCAAACGTATCTTGGTAAGCTAGATCGTTTGATTGCTGATTATAACAATCTAATGCCTTTCACTACCGATGCAAAGACCTTTTACCGACAACGTAACCAATTCTTTATGGTTCTTGCTCTTGTCGGACTCCCGCATGACCTTGATTCCGTCCGTAACCAGATATTATCCGGTACTATTGTTCCTACATACGACATGATTAGTGAACAGCTCTTACGTCTCTCCACCCCGCATGCTTTTGGACATCCCTTTGCTCCTTCTGCAGATGCCTCCGCCCTTGTCTCCTACTCTTCTCATCGTGGTGGCCGCGGCGAGGGCCGTGGCGGCAAAAGTCGCCCTCGTTGTACTTATTGCAACCGCTTTGGCCATGTCGAAGCCGAATGCCGCACCAAAGCCCGGGAGCAGTCGAAGACGGCTAATGTGGCCCAGGTCACCGCACCTACCGATGTTACTATTTCCACCACTGAGTATCATGATTTCCTCCAGTTCCGAGCAGCCCAGCAATCTGCCTCGCCTACTACCACC
>PYAF01005965.1:79543-126302 GCA_007407185.1 Glycine tomentella
CTTTTTTTTAAAAAAAAATAATTTTTTTTATTTTTTAAGTGGACTGGCCCGCTGGCCCACTAACCCACTTTAAAGTGGGGCGGGCTAGTATTTTCAGCCCACTTTGTAAAAGTGGGTCAGCCCGGCCCGGTCCACTTTTTTAGTGGGTTGGGCCAGCCCGGCCCGTTTTTGAGTGGGCTGGCCCACTTTGCCATCCCTACTCAACAGTTTGGTAGCGGTCAAAAAGTAACCAATGAATGGGTCGGTTGGCTTCGTTTGGTTCCCACGAAAGAAAGACATGTGAAAGTGAAGGACGAGGCTAAGGTGAAGATTTGATATCCAGGACTACCTTTGGAAGTGTTATTTTGACCTTTGATAACTGTCCGATATAATATTTTAAAAATGAGTGGTTGAGATGAATTATCGGTGACCTGATACAAAGGTAATCATGTTATTGTATATTAGTATATTTATAAAATACGTATTTGGATTTAACGAAAGGTTAAATACGTAATTCTTCAAGTATGTGTTCAAACCCATTGTTAAAAGACTAATTTGTAATCCTAAATTGTAAAACCCTTTTTGCATTCAACAAACCAGTCGTTGTTTAAAATCTGACTCATTTGTCTTGATTTTGTCATCCTAAACCATTGTATGGAAAGTAATCCATCAAATAGAATTTGCAACATTTGGATAATGAAGTTATGGAGAGAGAATGGACCAATACAAAAGAGTAAATTAGACTCGCATATCACATGTGTTTTGCTCAAATTTCATCTTATACTTCTCTCTTTTTCATCTTACAAAAAACTCTTTAATTGTTTAGCTCACATTACACTCAGATCTCTTCCATCCTAAACATCATTTAATAATTTAACAAAAATTAGGCAGATACTGATGACATGACTTTTAATGAAATTTTATATCTAAAATGCCCTCATTTTCTTCCTCTCAACTTGAAAATATTTTAAAACTCTTGCTTCTTTTTGTTTTTTCTGTAATTAAATGTGAACCTAATTTTTTGTTGGACATGAACTCACTTTGTTGGTACGTAGTGTTAATCTCTTCCTTCTCCTTCTTCTTCTTCTTCAATTTTTCATTCATACATTCATTCATATGTTCAATCATAAATTCATTCACATTTTCACTTAGAGGTTCATTCACATTTTCTCATAGGTTCATTCATATTTTCACTCACGGGTTTATTCACATTTTCTATCACTAATAGGTTTCAAAACTCATCCTTTGTTCTACTAACATACATATGAATATAAACTGAATTTTGATTCTCAACAAACATTTTCAACACATCATGATCAGTCTTAAGGGGAAGAATTTTACCACTAGCAGTAGACAAGACCACAAAATAAAAGGGTGACATGGTGGCAAGTATTAGTCATTAGCAATGTTGTTCACACACTTATGTGCGTCAAATATTTCAAACTTATCAGGATTAACATTGCATATCTTACTTGATTTGTCCCGTTGGTCCGTAAAGTGGACCAAAATATCCATGTTGCCTCGTTCAGGACCCATGTATTCCCGTTCATCCATTGTGTTCATGTGGTTCCAAACATCAACACTATTTTAATCAACAATAATAAACAACCAGTTCATCCATTATGTTTCTTGTGGTCTCAAACATCAACACCATTTTAATCAACAATAATAAACAAATGATTTTAAATATCATAAGTGGTCTCAAAATGGTCCTCGTTGAAACCCCAATCAAAAATAGACAACAATAAACAATCAAAATTAAATAAATAATCTTAAGAAGTAACATATATACAAGGTCCAGTGGTCACTTACAAGCAGAATCCTAGCGTGAATAGAAATCGTGAAACAAGAAGAGAAATAGAGCGCCGGTGAACGTCCAAGAGGAGCAGTAGAGAACTCACGAACTGGAAGAGGAATGGTGATGAATGATAAGTGCCATATTTTAGCTATTTTCGAGATTATAATGTTGGCACTTATCTTTTCATTTAGTAAAATTCTTGATTAATTTTCCCTAAACCTAGTTATTTTTATATTTTGTGTAAATATATAGGGTGTTATTCACATTTTGGAAGATTCATCCACTCAAATCCAGTGTTTTGATAGGTTTTAATGGTATCCGGAGCATCCAAGCAAGCAAGACAAGCACAAAAGGACAACAAGGTCAACAGAGGAAATTTCTGCAAGCAAATTAGCCCAGAACTCAATTGGGCTAATGACCTTTCTTTACCATTAAGAGTTAACTCACCAAGGTGAGTATTTTATGTGTAATTTAGTCGCCCAGGCGAGTGAAAACAGGCTAATTTGGTCGCCTGGGCGAGTGGACATCAGCAGGTGACCATTTCCTATAAATAGGCATGCAAATAAAGAAGGAAACATGATTTTTAGTGAGAAGAAATGTAGGAATAGCTTAAGAATGCTTAGAGAGAGTGAGAGAAGTAAGAAATTGGTAAGGAAACTCTGCCGAAGAGGATCGGTGATGGCTTCCTTCATCATTTCTTCAGTTGATCGTGTACTCTTCACAATGATCGGCTAATTTTCTCTAAGGATTGGATGTAATCTTCGTACTCGTATGTATCTATTTTGATATTTGTTATATGCATGAATCTTTTCTACTCATTATTGGTAATTTCATTATGTTCTTAATGCTTGATTCTACTTGATCACTAGTTTCATGAAATTAGATTCTAAATTTGACTGGAAAGTGCCCTTAGAATTTGAACTGAATGATTTTACTCTTTACGTTACGTTGTTAGGAATAGATCATAACGTTTTGATTGCAAATAACGCAAGATTATGATTATAATGCTAGGATATTTATTTCATATGCGAGGGATCGATATTTTATAAGTATTCTTAGGATTCTCAAATGCGAGGAATAGATTTGGGGTGATTTAACGTGTGCATCAATAATAATAGAAAATAATTTATAAATAATAATGTTAATTGGATACTATGAGTATGAATGATGAAGTCCAATCCTACACTTCTCTTAGATTAATTTAATTTTATTAGTTTTTCGTAATTTTCTGTTATTTCCATAAACTCATGAAATTTCGCTTACACTTATTATACATAACTATTATACTTTTAAGTTTTATTTGGATTAACTGAGTAACTCAAGTCCTTGTGGAGACGATCTTTTATAAATTTTGTAACCTTGCGAACGGTGACGAGGAATGGAACATGAACGTCGTGAGAGGAAGAGGAACTTGCACCCCCTGGACGTTGAAGAAGAACTCGCCAAAAAGAGGAAGATGAACAGTATTCGCAAATAATGAAGAGGAATGTGAACCATAAATTCTGAAACTAATTGGGAGGGAATAATTTGGGTTTTACAATTAAAATGTAAAGACAATTTCGTTTGTTCATATATTTCAATTGACGTTAGTTAACGGCGTTAACAGAAGGGGGTAAAAGTAATATGAAAAAAGGGAGGGGTATCGAGTGAAATTTGAGTAAAACACAGGGAGTGCGAGTGCAATTTACTCAATACAAAAAGGAGGGTGTTTTTAGTTGCGAAGTGGATGTTGGCTACATGTTCAGTGAGCATCGATGAATAAAGAAGGTTGATTGAAATGATGGTACTTGTTGATAAGGGTGTTGGTTCCGGATTAGTGAGTGCATTATCTCGCCGATCCTAACTTAATGTATCCCAACTAAGTTATTGCTTGTTATTGTTAATGGTGGTTGAAAATATTGTGTTGGGAGTAATGTATATGGCAGATGAGTGTGATTTGGTTTATGTTTTATTAGTTTGTGTGGAATGGTGTTATATGATTGGTTAATGAATATTTTCCCATGATTTGGTGAAGAAGGCTTCATTAAATGGACCTTTTTGGTATTTTGTGAACAAAAAAGGAATAAATTTAATGGTTTGTTGTAATATACATGTGTTTGTATAGCCCTGATTCTATTTAAATTGTTGAGTTTCATTGCTATTGTTTTAATGTGAGAATATGGTGGGTCTTAGAAATAATTTCCCTACTTCTACATGATGATGCATGATGTACACATGAATAGATTCAGACTAAAAATCAACAATCAATACAAATGTCACTCAATAAGGAGTTGGGCATGTAAAAAGACAAACTCTTCAAAGCTTGATCTTTATATTTCTCTCCCTATCTCTAACAAAAAGAATCCCTCAAATTAAATTAGGTGTTGCTAAGAATTGTTTTACTTATGATTCCCAAGACATTTGTTACGAAGTCATCCTCCTTGGTCATCTAATTCAGCATCTACATTTTGGAGTTGTCACAATTGACAATTCCGTGAGGTTGAGATATATCCCACAACCCAAAGTTGAGTATGAGGTGGTCAAGAAGGTCTAGACCACAAATAAGAGAAGTGAACCTAGACAATGTAGAGCACTACAACAGTAGACAAGGTTGGTAGTTTAGACAAGGTTCATTACATGAACATGGCGACATATACAACAAGGTTTTAAAATGAATAAAATAGCTTACTAGATTATGTATTCATTGAAAATACACATTGGGGTTGATGTAAGCATCCATGTAATAAATGGTCTTATCAGTCATGGATACTACAATAAGGAACCAATGTTTGGCTTTGTCTGGAACAAGGATATAGATATGCAACAATAGGAAAATGAATATTATGCCTAAGAAAATGTTTGACTGAATGAAAAAATTTGAAAAGATTAACCCTACAAGGTCTAGGTTCTAAAATGGAGGCATCCATTATGTGTCATACATGTACAATAAATCATGGGATTTTGCGCCATCTATGAAGTGCGACTTTTGCAACACCCTTAAATATAACCTTTCAAATAACCCCTTAAATCTAGGTCACCTGACTGTCTAATGATGGTTCTATGTCTTATATGTATGATTATACTAAGAATAATACTACTACACTACATATTAACAAACACAGATAATTTCTATACATAACTTCCTAATCTAAGAAAATTAGGATGTTACAACTGTTAAGACCATGCAATATGTTATGTAATAAAATCAATTATTTAAAGTGTAGTGTGGGAAGACTCACCCTTTACGTTTTTTATATTAGGATCATATGACGGGTAAAAAGTTGATGCTCCATCTCGAGGATGAGTGCACTTGGATACGGCAGATACCTTACGTGATTAGAGGTGGGGATCACTTCCTTGGGTACCCTGGTTATGCACGAATGCCTATTGACTTATGCTTAGGTGTAGTTTCCACACAAGGTTGGGGGTAGAGATAACTGCTCTAAATCTAGGACCTTTACTTCTATATGTACTTGTTTTGGGTAGGCATAGGCTTCAAACTTTTACTTGTATGTTCAGTCATCAGTTTCCATCATATGTGTTTTGACTCACTCATGCACTCATATGTATTTATTGCCTTAAAAGCTCAATACCTTTGTGTATCTATGCACTCTATACATATATTTTAGCAGTTTAAAGTTTATTTGATTTCTTTTTCCTTTCGTCTAAAAAGGGTGTATGGTGATATCTGAAAACAACATTTTTGCACTCGTAAAGTATTTAAAAAATGTATTTGTTTTTACCGAGCAATTTATCTTCTGTCACAACTTGTTTGTAATAAAGAAATATAAAGAAAAAAATTACTCACATTTTCTTAAGGTAAGATACTTCCTTGACCGTATTAATGAACTCGATTATCTAAAATGAGTTTAGATTATAGGAAAACATATTGATGGACACGATTATCTAGAATGAGTTCTCATATATTTTGCCATAGAATACCTAATTAAAAAATATTTTAATAAAAATATTTTTCTTTAATTCCATTTAGTTATTTTTTCTTTCATAGAATACCATTAAGTTTATATGACACAAAAAAATTGCACATTATTTTTTATTCACAAGTTTACAAAAATGTGTTTATGATTTCGTAAGGTAGTGTTTGGTTTAAAGGGATGAAAGTAGGTTGAAAGTGATTTAAGATTAAATGAGATGAAAATCGAGAGGTGAGTGTGTTTGGTAGAAGTGTAATAAGTATGAAAGTTTTAAAAAACTGGTAGTCATAATGAACAATGTTTTCACCCCCAAAATAAGATGAATTGTACTGAAGTTGAACCTGCAAGAGAGAGAGACATTGATGTTTTTTCCATGACTATCCTTACTTTTTTGCAATGTTTGATTTGTTATTTTTCTTGCTGGTAGCACTTGTGCTTCCATTGTAATTCTTTTTTTTATTTCTTTATTTTTTAATTAATTATTTACCAACATGTTATATATCTTTTTTTTTTTTTTTTTGCTTTTTTACCAACTACATGTTTTGTTTAATAATATGATACTTCACTCGTTGATTAAAAAAATAATGGCAAGGCATAATTAATTATGCCTTGATTATTTGTTTTTCTTTATAAAATCTTGAGTGGACAAAATCGGAGAAACATTAAATATTTAAGGGATTAAAAAAGGAATTATGTTAATGCACAAATTTGTTTTTTCTTTACTATTTTCTTATAAATGTAATTCACTCTCATTAAAATATTTCTTCTCTTTTACATTGTCTTTCATTTCAATCAAACAATCTTACTTTTTATTTTATTTCCACTCTCACCCTTTTATCCATTTTCATCATTCTATACCAAACATGCCCTAAGTAAAAACCTCAAAGTCATGACTGTTGTTGTGTGTCACAGGTGACCATTGACAATTGAGAGCATTAGGGCCACTAAACATTTGTTGGGATTTGCGATTTTCACTCCCCCTTATTACTGTTACACTTCCTTGGTCATTTTTTTTTCAAGAATGTCATGTAAATTAACTTGACACCAAGTGTTTTATTATATTGCACTATCATTGTCACACACAAAGGTGCATAGTCACATGCAACCCTAAGGTTACAAAGCAAAGGAGAAAAGATGTAGAGATCAATAAAGATAGAAAGGAGATAAAAGGGGTGGAAATAACATTAAAAATTTATTGTGTGGAGTTTATTAGTAACAAGTGTAAAATATAGGAACACTTCACACTTAACCAAGAGGGGAGGTGAATTGGTTAGGCTTGGTAAATTAAAATTTCTTAGACAAAATCACAGTTTCCCTTAGGATCTTTATCACTTTTGAAACCAAGAAACTTTATTCAATCAAACGTTCAGTCCAAGGTATCTAATAGCTCAAAATTGAATTAATAAACAAAGCAAGACAATCAAGTTGAACAGAATATAATCAAGATCAAAGCACACAAAATTTATACTGGTTCACTTCAAACACTATGAAGCTACATCCAGTTTTCTTCCACTCAACACTAGAATGGAGTTCCACTATTGCAATTTTTTGTTCTTACAAGTAATTACAAAGTCTCTCTTTATCCACCCTAGATAAAGTTCAGAAATCTAAAATACTATTAGATTCTTAGAGACAACCCCACTGAGAACATTACTCAGCACAACCCCTAGAGAAACCCTATCTCTAGTTTACAAGCAAGAAACTCAATTACAATAGCCAATAATACAAATTCAGAAAAAAATTACAACCACTGAGTTTAAGGAAAGAAAACACCTGATGATCCAATGAATGATATGCACATGAATGAAAATACCAGGTTGAATGATGAAAACAAACTCAGAACATCTCTTTCCTTAACCTTTGAAAAGAATCTTCTTGCTTCAAGAATCACTTAAAGACCCATAAGTGTTTTAGTGAAGACAAGCACTCATAGAACCCAGAAAATCACTAAGAATGTGTTTAGAAAGCTTATGTAGGCTCAGAATACGAATTGATCAAGTTATCAAATGAGGTGAACAAGGGTTCTATTTATAACAAACTTTTGTAACTGTCAGTAATCGATTAAACGTACCCAATAATCGATTATTTCACTTATGTAATCGATTAAATCAAGCATGTAATCGATTAAAGTGTTCTATAGAAATCTGGATTGAGGCAACGAACAAAATAATCGATTATTTCGATATGTAATCGATTAAGACAGGAAGCTTCATAAACTTGAAATACATTGTGTAATCGATTACGGATTCTGGTAATCGATTAAGACATGAAGCTTCACAAATTCGAAATACACTATGTAATCGATTACGGATTCTGGTAATCGATTAATGAAGCAAAACATGTTAAACATAGGCATATGATATAATTGATTACTGTCTTTGGTAATCGATTAAGACAGGGATGTGATTTTTTCTGTTTAGCCTATGTAATCGATTACAGCTCATTGGTAATCAATTAAAATGTTCATCAAGGCAGTTTATATGTGAACCAAGTAAAATAATTGATTAAACCGATACGTAATCAATTACATTGTTCTTGAAAAGTTTTCCAGAATAACCAAGAACAAAATAATCAATTATCACGTTAAAGTAATCGATTAAATCAGTAGAAAACTTATTTTTTCCAAAAACCTTTGATTTAATTATAAAACTTAAACAATTTATCAAAGCCTTGTGAATTTTATTACTCAAACTAATCGACTTAATGAATGATATGAATGCAATGCACTTGAATCACCAGAAATGCTTCTCCCTTTTACATTTAATCACAAATTAATCTTCAAGACTTCAAGGCATGTTGAAAGTTCAAAACTAAGCTTGATTCTTTGTCCATTCTTCAATTGACTCCTTTGAAACCAACAACAAGGGGGTGAAAATAACAACTCTCAAATTTGTTTCACTTATGTATGTCTGTGTTGAGTACATAAGGCCCAACAAATTCTTTCGTAAAACAAAGGTAATTCAATCGTAGCCCATTGTTGACCAAATTAATTAATTAATACAAAAACAAAAATTGTTGCACAATGTCTGCTTTGGCTAAATCAAATGTGCAGATGACGCGAACTTCAAATTTAAAACAATTAGTGACCTTGTTACATAGTAAATTGTCTCAAATTAGTAGCAAGACATTAAGTGAGTCTTTCAAAAAGATGAATGTCAATATCATGGTATACCGTAACTGACTGCATGTTGTAGTTATGTTGGATATAGGGGGAGCAACAAGAAGAATGAAGCTTTTGACTTAGAAGTGTTTTGAGCTTTTCACATACCTTGAAGATTGAAATCCAAATCCAAGTGTATGAGAAGCAAATCTATTGATCCTTGCATTTGCATACATATAATCATTTATATGCTTAAGTGTTTTTATCAAAGAATCAAAGCTATTTCGAAAAAGATCTAAATGGGTAAAGCTTTTGGAAAAATATTATTTCACTATGTTAATCGATTACCCATGAGATTAATCGATTATTTTGTTCATGTTTAAAATAGGAAAAGCTTTGATAAACAGTTTAATCGATTACATCACAGATTAATCGATTATATGACTTGTGTTTACAATTGGGAAAACTTTAATGTTCATATTAATCAATTACGCTTTTCTTGTAATCGATTACATGGTATAATTCAAATATAATACATTTTTGCTTTAATCGATTACCATTTATTGTAATCGATTACACAAGCTAACTTGAAAATCATGTTATCACTAATTTAATCGATTACCATCATTTGTAATCGATTACACAAGCTATTTCTGAAATAATACTTTTCTGATTTGATCGATTACAACTCGGCTTAATCGATTATATTGTTTCATTGTGAAACCCAAAAATCCACCTTAAACACTTTAATCGATTAAGTAATAATTTAATCGATTACATATACGTTTTAATCGATTATTGGGCGCGTGTAATCGATTACTGGTTGTTACAAAGTTCTGTTATAAATAGAAGAAAGGCTTGGCTTGATTTGTAACTTGAATACTTCGTATTTTCTGAGCATACACAAGCCTTCTAAGAGTTTCAAAGTGAATTTTTGGGTTTACTAACTTCTTGTCCCACTGTTTAATCATCATGAGTTAATGAATGATTTTTGGGCAAGAAACTTCAAGAGTTTAATGGAGAGCATGTTCTGAAATTCTGTTTTATGCTAATCAACCTCAATTGGTAATTCATATGCATTCATATTCATTGGATCATCAAGTTGTTTCTCTCCATCATCTTTGTTGTAATTTCATTTTTATAATTTCTCTTATTTGATACTATTGTAAGTGGATTCTTGAAGCTTTGGCTAGAGTAGTGTTCTCTACGAAAGAACAAAGTAGTGTTTTCTGGTTCTTGTTCCTTAGAAGTCTAATAAGGTTATAGATTTCTATTCTTTATCTAGTGTTGATAAAGAGAGGTTGTTGTAAAGTTGTAAGAACATAAATTTATAATAGTGGAACTCTAATCTAGTGTTGATTAGAAGAAATTGGATGTAGCTTCTGTTGTAAAGTGAACCAGTATAAATTGCTTATGTTGGTTTTCTTTATCTCTATCTCTACAAGTCATCTTGTTCATTTGATCTTATTTTCATTATCATTACCCAACAAGTTCTGTTTTGAGCTATTAGTTTCTTGAACTAAGTAAGTTGATTGAATAAGAGCATTCTTGGTTTTAAAAGTGATAAAGATCCTTTAACTCTGATTTGATAAATAATTTTAAAAGACCAAGTTTGAACCAATTCACCCCCTCTTGGTTATTGTGGGTATTCCTATTGTTTTCAATTGGTATCAAGAGCAGGTTCTTGAGTGTTATTCAAGATCACTATCTTTCTTTAAAAAGAAAATGAATACCACACAAATCACCTTCAAGGAGGGTGCCTCCCTTAATCGTCCTTCGATGTTTGAAGAAGAGCATTTCAGCTTTTGGAAAAATAGAATGAAAATCTTTATTCAATCAAATGACCCAGGATCTTGGAATACAATAAAAAAAGGTCCTATTGTGCTTATAAAAACTGTTGGTAATGATATTCATCCCAAAGAATGAGATGAAATGACAGATGTTGAAGAGAGAGTGGTTCAATATGATTTTAAAGCTAAGAATATGATTACTTCTACACTTTCCTCTGATAAATACTTTAGAACAGTTAGGTGCACAAGTGCAAATGAGATATGGGAAATGTTGGAAATCACTCATGAAGGTACATATGACGTAAGAAGATCAAGGAAACATGCCTTAATATATGAGTATGAAATGTTCAAGATGAATCCCACAGAAAACATATCTCAGCTTCAAACAAGATTCACTCACATAGTAAATCATCTTCTTGGTCTTGAAAAGATTTTTGTTGCTGAAGAATTGAATATCAAAATCTTAAAGTGTCTCACAAGATCATGGCAACCAAAGGTGACAACAATCAAAGAATCAAAAGGTCTATCCAAAATGTCCATGGTTGCACTATTTGGTAAACTTCTTGAGTATAACCTTGAAATGTCATAACTAACCAATGCTGAAGATGCAGAAAAGAAACATAAAAGCATAGCCTTGAAAGCTTCATCCTCAAAGGTTGAAAAAGTGGAAGACTCAAGTGAAGAAGATGAAGATGACAACATGAACTTGATTATTAAAAAGTTCAGCAAGTTCTTGAGGAGAAACAAGAACAGAAAATTCACAAAGAACAACAACAACAAAAGGAGTGACAACAACTTCACTTGCTTTGAATGTGGTAAGCCTTACCACATTAAATCTGAATGCTCTATCTTTCTAAAGAAGCAACAAGGTGAAAGCAAGATAAAGAAAGAAGGAAAGCCTAAGAGAGCCTACATAGCTTGGGAAGATAATGAGTCAACAACTTCTGAATCATCAACTGAAGATGAAGAAGCAAATATTCGTCTCACTTCCACAATTAATGAAGATGATGATCTCTCATGTGTTGGAACTGAGGTAAGTTTTGAATATGATCAAGTTATTGATGCCTTTCATGAAATGCATGAAGAAGCCAAAAAGCTTACAATATCCAATAATAAGCTAAAAGGAAATCTTAGATGGCATGTTGCAAAAATTACAGAATTGCAAGCTAAAATTTATGACTTGAAAGAAGAAAATGAAAAACTTGTTTCAAGTTACAAAATGAATGGATGTGTATGTGCTTCTTCCTCTACTAATGCTGACAAATACAATATGTTGCAAAAGGACTTTGATGATTACAAAAGAAGTCAAGGAGAAAAATACATGTTACTCTCATCCAAGAACAGTGATTTAATTGATCTTTTGAGAAAGCTTTAGAAAGGTAAATGCAACTTAGCTGAAATGTTGAGTGTGCAAAAATATTCTAGAGATACTTCTGGTTTGGGTTACAAACAAGGCTCAAAGTCTTTTGGTAAAACTGTATTTGTACCACCAAAATAGAAGAATCAAAAGAAGTTCAATAATTCAAAGATCAATCAAATGCTTACTTGAGAAATTCATCAAAATCTATAACATGCAACTATTGTATGATAAAAGGACATACATCCTATAAATGCTATGCTAGGAGATTCTATGTGCCTATGGAGATTGTATTTGGGTGCAAAAGAAGAAGAATAGCTAACCCCTATGGATGCAATCTCAATTGGGTACCTTCCTATACAAATTGATTTAAATTTTGCACGTATGTCTAAGAGCAAGATCATCATTATGGCATCTTGATAGTGGATGCTCTAGACATATAACCGGTGGCATATCTATGCTCACAAATCTGACTCTTAAAGATGGTGGATTTGTCACCTATGGAGACAACAACAAAGGGAAGATAATAGGTGAAGGAAATATAGGAGACAACTTTAAAACCAAAATAAAAAATGTTCTTTATGTGGAAGGTTTAAAGCATAATCTTCTAAGTATAAGCCAACTTTGTGATAAAGGGTTCAAAGTATCATTTAATGACAATTGCTGCATGATATGTGATGGACAAAATGGTGAGGTGATTCACATAGGTAAAAGAAAAGGTAATATTTATTTACTCTCCATTGATCATGCATTTTTTCATAACACTTCTTGCCTAATAAGCAAAATTGATGAATCTTGGATATGGCATAGAAGGGCAAGTCACATTAACATGCATCATATGAACAAGCTAATTAAAAAAGATTTAGTTATTAGCTTACCCAAACTCAAGTTTGAAAAGGACAAATTATGTGATGCTTGTCAAAAGGGGAAACAAACAAAAAATTATTTTCAAAGTAAAAATGTTGTTTCCACTTCAAGACCCCTTGAATTACTTCATATAAATTTGTTTGGTCCTTCTAGAACTATGAGCTTAGGAGGTAATTAATATGGACTTGTCATTGTAGATGATTATTCTAGATTCACATGGACTCTATTTTTGAAATCCAAGAGTGATGCTTTCAATGCTTTTAGAAAATTGGCCAAACTTGCTTAAAATGAAAAGGGGAGCAAAATTATCTCAATAAGAAGTGATCATGGTGGAGAATTTCAAAATGAACATTTTGAAAAATTATGTGGAGAAAATGGAATACCACAATTTTTCAGCTCCAAGAACACCTCAACAAAATGGTGTTGTGGAAAGGAAAAATAGATCCCTTAAAAAAGGAGCAAGAACTCTTCTTAATGAGACAATTTGCCTAAATATTTTTGGACTGATGTTGTAAGTACAGTTTGCTACACTTTGAATAGATTGTTAATAAGGTCTATTTTAAAGAAAACCCCTTATGAACTATACAAAGGTAGAAAACCAAACATTTGTCATGTGAGAGCATTTGGTTGTAAGTGTTTTGTTTTGAATAATGGCAAAGAATCACTTGAAAAATTTGATGCTAAAACTGATTAAGCTATTTTTCTTGGATATTCATTACATAGTAAAACATATAGAGTTTTCAATAAAAGAACCTTGTGCATGGAAGAATCTATACATGTTATTTGTGATGAATCTAATCCCTCCAAAGAGGAAAAGAAGTGTGATGTAGATGCAGGTCTTTTAGAGGAGTTTATCCAGCTAAATGATTCAGTGGTTAAAGAAAAAGAAGAATCAATTACTGAAGCAAAACAATCAACACCAGTCCAAGAGCCAAAAGATTGGAGAACTACAAGAGATCTCTCCCTTGACAATATCATTGGTGAAGTCTCAAAGGGAGTATCTACTAGATCTTCGTTAAGAAATCTCTGCTATAATATGGCTTTTGTTTCACAAATAGAACATAAAAATATTGATCAAGCCTTAATTGATGAACATTGGATGCATGTCATGAATGATGAATTGAATCAATTTAAAAGAAATGAAGTTTAAGAACTTGTTCCTAGACCTTCTTCTCTCAAGCCTATTGGCACTAAATGAGTTTTTAGAAACAAACTTGATGAAAGTGGAATCATAGTCAGAAACAAAGCTAGATTGGTTGCAAAAGGTTACAACCAAGAGTAAGGCATTGACTATGAGGAAACCTTTGCACCAGTTGCAAGGTTGGAAGCCATTAGGTTATTGCTTGCATATGTATGTTTAATGGGTTTTAAACTTTTTCAAATGGATGTTAAAAGTGCCTTCTTAAATAGATATATTGAGGAGGAGGTATATGTGGAGCAAATCTCTAACACATGGTCAATCAATATTTGGCATGTTCAAAGCCAAAAAAAGGGGGAGATTGTTGGATATAGGGGGAGCAACAAGAAGAATGAAGCTTTTGACTTAGAAGTGTTTTGAGCTTTTCACATGCCTTGAAGATTGAAATCCAAATCCAAGTGTATGAGAAGCAAATCTGTTGATCCTTGCATTTGTATACATATAATCATTTATATGCTTAAGTGTTTTTATGAAAGAATCAAAACTATTTTGAAAAAGATCTAAATGGGTAAAGCTTTTGGAAAAATGTTATTTCACTGTGTTAATCGATTACCCATGAGATTAATCGATTATTTTGTTCATGTTTATAACAGGAAAAGCTTTGATAAACAGTTTAATCGATTACATTACGGATTAATCGATTATATGGCTTGTGTTTACAACTAGGAAAACTTTAATGTTCATATTAATCGATTACGCTTTTCTTGTAATCGATTACATGGTATAATTCAAATATAATACATTTCTGCTTTAATCGATTACCATTTATTGTAATTGATTACACAAGCTAACTTGAAAATCATGTTATCACTAATTTAATCGATTACCATCATTTGTAATCGATTACACAGGCTATTTCTGAAATAAGACTTTTCTGATAATCGATTACAACTCGGTTTAATCGATTATATTATTCATTGTGAAACCCAGAAATCCACCTTAAACACTTTAATCGATTAAGTAATAATTTAATCGATTACATATGCATTTTAATCGATTATTGAGCGCGTGTAATCGATTACTGGTTGTTACAAAGTTCTGTTATAAATAGAAGGAAGGCTTGGCTTGATTTATAACTTGAACACTTCGTATTTTCTGAGCATACACAAGTCTTCTAAGAGTTTTAAAGTGACTTTCTGGGTTTACTAACTTCTTGTCCCACTGTTTAGTCATCATGAGTTATTGAATGATTTTTAGGCGAGAAACTTCAAGAGTTTAATGGAGAGCATGTTCTGAAATTCTATTTTCTGCTAATCAACCTTATTTGGTAATTCATATGCATTCATATTCATTAGATCATCAGGTTGTTTCTCTCTATTATCTTTGTTTGTAATTTCATTTTAATAATTTCTCTTATTTGATACTATTGTAAGTGGATTCTTGAAGCTTTGGCTAGAGTAGTGTTCTCTAGGAAAGAACAGAGTAGTGTTCTCTGGTTCTTGTTCCTTAGAAGTCTAATAGGATTTTAGATTTTTATTCTTTATCTAGTTTTAATAAAGAGAGATGTTGTAAAGCTTGTAAAAACAGAAATTTATAATAGTGGAATTCTAATCTAATGTTGATTAGAAGAAACTGGGTGTACTTTTGTTGTGAAGTGAACCAGTATAAATTGCTTGTGTTGATTTTCTTTATCTCTATCTCTACAAGTCATCTTGTTCATTTGATCTTATTTTCATTATCATTACCCAACAAGTTCTGTTTTGAGCTATTAGTTTCTTGAACTGAGTAAGTTGATTGAATAAGAGCATACTTAGTTTTAAAAGTGATAAAGATCCTTTAACTCTGATTTGATAAACAATTTTAAAAGACCAAGTTTAAACCAATTCACCCTCCCTCTTGGTTACTGTGGGTATTCCTATTGTTTTCAAGTTATGGTTAACCATCATCATACTTGCCAAAAAATTAATGTCTCTTTACTAAACAACAAAAAGGTAAGCTTCGAGCACCAATTGGGTTTAGGGGATTCATGAGGATCCGGGAAACAATTCATGCCGATGGTGGGCAACTAACTAGTTCACCAAAATGCTTCCACCTTAGGCTCTAACCCCTTCCAGATTTCATTAAGTATCGGTGACCAAAGTCAATTCTTCATCCTAACACACCTTTCTTGAAGATGTATTAAGCATTTTATTTGTTTAGAATATATTTATAATAAGTAGTGCTTAGTTTGGATGAGTTTTAGTCCACTTACAATGGGAACAAATTTTTTGCTAAAGGCATCCTCTATATCTAGCCATTTCATCACCCAAATTGTAGAATTTTTACTAACATATATCAATGACAGTAAAATTGAAAATAGTTTAATGTAAGCCATGTTTATATCTCTTAACATCATTGACCAAACAATTAACAAGTTTTTGGCGCTGTTGTTAGGGACTTTATCCCTCGTGCTTGGTAGCTTGAGTGACCATTTTCTAGGCTTTGATTCTTTATTCTTTGATTCATTGTTAATATTCCATTTTAACATCTATCTTGGGAAATTTTCTAACTTAATTCTTTAGTTACTTGAACTGTGTATGCAAGGTACAATATCTGAGGAAGATCTTGTTCCACTTGATAAAGAGATTGAAAGAACCCTTCAGAGGAACAATGTTGCAAGGAAAAACTAACACTAACAATAGAAGAAGGCTAAGCAAATTGCTCGAGAATCATCTTCTTCTCAACCAACATCACCACCTTCACCTCCTCCTAATTTAAAGGAGTCCCATATCCTGGCAGAAAAAGAGCAACCCAGGGTGTCGCTTGAGGACTACTCCACTCATGCAATCCCTTAATACTTCACAAGTATTGCCAGACCCCATGTGCAAGTGACCAACAATAGTTATCCTCATTCATTCATCTAATTGATCCAAGGAAACCTCTTCCATGGATTGCTTGATGAAGACCCATTTGCTCACTTGGCTACATATATGGAAATTTGCAACACGGTTAAAATAGCGGGAGTGCTCGAATGATGTGATTCATCTCAACTTATTTTCCTTTTCCTTAGTCGGTGACACAAATAAATGACTACATTCTTTCGAAGGTCATATCTTGAGGACTTGGGATGAAGTGGTAGACAAGTTCTTTCAAAAATAATTTCTAGAAACAAAGACTACCATAAGCTAGACTAAAATTTCATCAATCCACCAATTTTCAGATGAGTCCCTTAGTGAAGCTTGGGACCGATTTCGAGGGTTACTCCAGAACACTACAACTCATGGATTTAGTGAGCGGGTGAAAATTAGCATGTTCATCAATGGGTTGAGACTTCATACTAGACAAGTGCTTGATGCTTCCGCTGGTGGCAAGATTATGTTGAAGACTCTTGAGGTTGCAATGGAACTTATTGAAAATATGGCTACAAGTGATGAGGCTATTCATAGGGATATGACCTTTGTTCCTGCCAAAAGAACCTATTGGAGCTTACGACTCATGATGCCATTCTTGTTCAAAATAAGCTCATTGCCAAACAAATTAAATCCTTGATTGATAAACTAAACAACCTCCCACAACAATTGCATGATCTTCAACCTACCCAACATTCTAATGTGAAAGTTAGAGGATGTACCTTATGTGGTGGAGCTCATGAAGTTGGGGTGTGCATGGTCCAAGAGGAGGCGAACAAGGATCTCAACTATATGGAAAGTCAAAATCGTCAAGGCTATAACCATGGAGGAAATCAAGGGGGGATTTTTCTCAAAATCAAGGTCAATGGTGGAAATTTCATTTGAGCAACACCTTCAACAAAGATCAAGGGGGTCCATCCAATCAACCCCCCAATCAAGGCCCAAACCTATATGAGAGAACTATTAAGCTAAAGAAAACTTTGATTCAATTCATCCAAGTCTTCATTTCAAAACATAAAAGCACCAAATTGAAATAAAAATTTAGAGGTGAAAGTTGGTCAACCCCCTTATAGTGCACTTTCAAACCATGAGGTTTCTTTAATCACCAACATAGAAGATGGCATCTCTTCTTAGTCCATTGGAGAAAAACTGGAGTGGGATCTAGGTGCCAGTAGATAGTGAGAGATTTAGAGAGAGCTCGCAAAACAAGTGTGTTTTTCTCATTGGTCATGTTTTACGATAAACACCTCTTTATATAAAAAATATGAGCTTAATCATAATCCCTATAGAATATTTGATTACATCAAATCTAATCTAATATCATACCAATCAATTAGATCATATCTAATTGTTAGGTCTGGACGACCACTCTTCTCATCTATCTTCGATTTTGATGAATAACAATAAGAATAAATTATTGATGTTCTAATGAGTTTTTGACAAGTGGACAGGAACAAATGTCAAAGGACTTAACAATACTTTTTATTGTCCAAAATGAATTGTTTTGTTAACTATCTATCCTGTGTCCAATGTGTTAAAATCAATAGGCGTCCACTCTTTATGTTAATTAGTTTTATACATTGCGGTTTTGGTTATTCCATGTGTCCAACTAGTATGTAACGCACACACTTATTGAAATGATCAACATTGAGCAAAGAGTCTATGATAACCGAAAAAGGGAAGTACATGTGTTCTATCCTATACAAATTATTTTTGCCTCTCTTTATTTTCAAATTGCTAACATTTGAATTTAAGGAAGGAACAAAATAGAAGAAAATAGAAGGCACTCACATAATATTCTGTAAAGGTTGCTTTCCCAAGGACAAGGAGCACATGGTGTTGTCTTTACTATCGTGCAATTCCTCACAAATCAGAACATGCCATGTAACCTTATCTTCCAATGTGAGACAACAATCTTTTCAAAGAATCAATGCTGATCTCATAAAAAACCCTTCACTGAAGTCTATAAAAGGCAATCTCTACCCAAAAAGCAACGAGAGAAAAATGATGAAAAAGCAAGAACTTATTTGAAGCGAAACATTGCTGAAATTATTGGACGACTAATACAAAGTTTTCATTTGTTTATTCTTTGCAAAGAAAAGTCATTTTGTATTTGAGCTTTATTATTTATTCACTCTTTGAGTGTTATTGAATACTTATATTCATTCAAACTACAATTTGTGAAAGCCAGGAGTGACTTAGTGTTAAACAATACTTGAGTTTCTTAGATTTAGGGGGAGTCTACGAAAGTTCCAAAAGTGGTATTAAGAATACTTGTAAAGCTATGAGTAGCAGGTCATAATACTTGTTTTGTAATCATGTTTTGATTAGTGGAACCCATTACTATTGAGTAAAGGATAACTGCATATAGCTCAGGTTGACTGAACCAGTATAAACCAAGCATTTATACTTATCTCCTTTATGGTTTATTAGGTGTTCTATTTATATTCTCTGTTAGTTATTTTATACCAAGTGTTTATTTGATTTTTTTAAAAAGACTCTTTCTTATCAAATCTTTGGATGATCAAACTTGTCTTTATTAAAACCTATTTTTCTCTTTAGTGGATGACCCACCATTCTTCTACATTTCTATATATATCTGCATTAAAAGTTGTAGAAGTTTTCATATATCTTTAGTGGATGACCCCTTCTAGTGTGATTGTTGTTATTTCACTAATCAAATCAAATCTTCTCTTATCATTTTTATCTTATCAATCAATCAAATCATATTTTATCAATTAAAATATTGATTAGATCTTATATAATCTATTATATTTTTATCAATTAATCAAATCATATTTGATCAATTAAAATATTGATTATATCATATCTAATCAAATATTCAATTATTAAGTATGATCTTTATAACATTAAATATTTACTTTATGCGTGTGACCCTATAGATTCCCAATAGACTAACAATAATATTAAGTATTATCTTTATAACATTAAATATTATAGATAGTGATTGACATCAAGCAATGTATCGCTGCCACCCAACCCATGAGAAAATCGGTGATCCAATTTTAACCTTACTACAACGACATCCACAATGTAGCCTCTGTCCTTTCATCCAAATGCCTTGATTAAACACAAGAATAGGAGTGTGATCCTCATTAAGTCTAATCATTGATTCCTCAATACCCAAGTAGATGTCTAAATACAAATGAGCCCAATATTTCATATTTTCCATTTATGTGTGCCCACGCATATTGTACATTTGTCAACATGAATCATTGCTTGCCCAATTACTACCTTATAATCACCTATTACGGATGGCGTTTGATAACATTAAAGTCTACATGTAGGAATCATAGTGACTTCAAGTAAGGACTACTATACCTTATGGTTTCCATGAGAAACACTTATGACACTTACATAACTATTATGAAGTCTTCTCATAGTTGGTTTATCTAGTATAAATATTACACCTAATATTTATACTCGTGTGTCAACTTGATATCTCATATCCATGACTTGTGAGATGTGTCATCATTCTACTCACACAAAAGCCTCAATGCATTATTGTCACCCTAGTCAACAATAATACTTGACTACAAATACTTTTAGAATAACATCACATTGTTCAATGAATCTCACAATCAAGTTCCACTTGATCTGCTATCCAATGAACCACATATCCTAAGGACATTATTATGTTATACAATTGATAACATAACAATTGACATGGCTCATGTATATATAAAATAAATAAACCAAAGTCATGATACAAAATGTAGCCTAAAATGGATTGGCCACTAGGACTAGCTCCAACAAAAGCTCCTTCAAAAACCAAACTTCATCCCATTAGGCCTTGGACTTTTCTTCCCTACACAATCCCACACAACATCTTATATCTCATTTTTCTGAAAAACATAGAGATAAGAGTAATTTCCTCAATATAGAAACTTTCACAAATGTTTTATATCTAAGTTTCCTATCATCTAACGCTCTCTTATAGATGTGTACACTTTACAAGGATGATTCTTGCTAAAACATTTATGCTAAAAAAGTTATGTATATTTTTTATTCCCTCGTAAACTTGAATTGCAAATAATTTGATTTTAAAGCGTGTACCAAGGCAAGACAGAAAAAAAGCTTATTCCCTGCAGGTCATTGATCATGTAAGTAGTGGAATATGTCACCAAAATGGACAATATTATTTGTCTCCTTTCTCTCTCTCCACCCCAAGCTGCCACATAACATTTGTACAAGATGTGAGACAACAAAAAAAAAATTCAAGAAGGCTTAGAATTTTACAATGGTCACATTCCTTGAAACCTATAAATATAGGAGAAAGAACAATAGAGAAGACTTCTGAGTCTATGAAATATCAAGCTCTTCTTTTCTCGATTACGAGTCTGTACGATCATACACAATAGTTTAGTGTTAAATCCTTTGCTTTGCAAATATCTATGTAATCTTTTCTTCATTGTATATACTCTATGTGAGTGTCGATTTGAATTGTATTTTGTCAAACTGTTGTTTGGAAAGCCAGAAGAAGCTTAATGATTAAAGAATACCTGAATGTCTATCAATCTTAAGGAAAATATTGAGGGTGTGCGAAAAGTGGCCTAGAGAATACTGGGGTAAGCCAAAAGTATTTTTCATTGCCATTTCTAGCTCTTAGAAAAATCTATCCCTAACCTTTTACAACCCAAGTATTTTTTCTTACCAAGCCACTTCTGGCTTTATACAAATTAGTAATTTGTTTGAAGGTTTGGTGTACACAGAAAAATCTAACATCTTATAGACAAATATACAAGATGTTTTGAGAGCTTTACAACTTAGGAGAAATTCAAATGCAGAAAGAGAGATGGCTTGAAAGAATGTCCAGTTTGAAATTTTTCACTTAATCACTTCAAATATTGTTATATTTATAGGCTTCTTCAACAAGTAATCATTGTGTCTAAATGACCTTATGTTTGTGTTTGTTGCATTGTCTAGAGTAGGTGTCCATTGGAGCATTAAATGCATTCCAACTTTCAACCTACTTCATATTGATAAACTACCATGGTTATATTCCTTGAGCAACATATGTTTAGCTGGCTTCAGTAGTCACATCAACTTTTGATCAAAGCATATATGCACAATAGTAGCACATCTTTTTATGTGAAGAGGAAGTTTAAACTTGACTATTCTGTTGCTTTATTCAGTTCAATAGATCCTATAAAGGATATTCAAACATTCTCTGCACATAGAATCAAGAGATCAAAGCATTAACTTAGTCTTCAAAGCTTGACAGAGCTAGCGTTTATTTACTATCATTTATTCCATCAAACATAGAAACAATGCTTTCATCTATTAGCATTTCAGACGCAACTTTTTAAGCTTAGTATTTTTTTGCATCAATTCAAAATTATTAAGGGTCTTGATTTGTCTTATGACTCAACAAAAGTCAACTGTGGAAGCAAGTTGTAAAGTAAAGTCATGTGGAGACTTCGACTGTGAGAAGAGGTTGTGTTATGGGGGATGAGGTTAGAGTGGCAAAAACAACAATAGTGTTATGATGGATGCATAGGTCTTCTATTTGATTAATTTGGAGGTTGAGGTGAGGCCTCATGCTCATGTGTGATAGTGCCATCTAACTATCATCGGATGTACCATTAACATAGGAAGCTCAACATGGACGTGTAAAGGATGACCCTTGGAGAGGAGAGTCTTGCGTGGAATTAGTCTTAATTAAGAAGAAATGGATGATTACCGAGTGCTGCCTAAGGGATACTTGTTAGCTTGCTGTTCCTAAGGGGTGTGGCACTATGTTGGATGGATTTAATGTAGCCGACTTGGCAATCCCAACAAATGTGAGGCATATCCAAGTTTGGTGAGAGCATTGTCATAGTACCATGGCAAGAGTTGTACTCCAAATCGCCATCCAAATGTGTGTATGTAAGGCCACTATGTTCTGGAAGTTCCATTGACATTGGGCCCAAGGTGTTTTTGTGTTGTGAGCATAAGCACATAATCTGATTAGGGTATGGGAGAAGTCCGCTAGAAAACCACAAAGTAATGGTTAATATGATGAGTAAGATCATGAGGTCTGTTTTGTTTGTGGCTTTAGAGGGGATGGAAGACTCACTCCTATGCTTTCATTTGTCAAAGGAAGACGGATGACCATGTGGGAATGACGATGATGGAATGAAAATGTTACGACAAATACTATTGATGTGACCAAACATGTTCAAGGAAGAAGCAGATCCTACTAAGGTGGTGCCATGGGTTTAATTGGGAATGTTAGGATTATCTTCATTGAGTCATTGCTTTGAGTTTCAATCCTTTGTTGTCTAAATGAGGGTATATACAACGGGAGACTTGCATAGGCTGCCCACACTAGTCGTCTCTCTTAGAAATATTATTTACTAAAAAGTAAACCAAACTTGGAAAACAAAGTTTCCCTATAACAATTAAAAATAATAATTTAATCAACAAAATGTATATTTATAAACTAATTTTCTCTATGATATTATTTAGACATAACAACAACATTCAAATATTTTGGAAAAATATCATTTAAAATAAATAATAATTCACTTCTCTAAAATTTCTAAAATTGTTAAATAAGTAAGCATGCATTTTTATTCAAATTAATTTTAAACATGTAATAAACATACATATTAAATTTCCAAAATTGTCAATTTACACACACCCACACACTCACAATTAAGAAACAGATGTCATTGAAAATGGAGAAAAGTATACATATAATATTTAAAATAAAAAATAGCATCATATCCAAAACACATAGAATTGATACATGGAAGGTGAAAAACCTTGTTTTCATAGATAGTAAATACATTGGGATATTAGAGAGTGATGTTTTACCTGGAGGTGAAATATGTTTTGTGATATTATTTCAACCAAGTTAAGAGAATTCTAATTGTTATTATTATTTTTAATTTCAAGAAATAAATTTAATCCTTCTTAATCAATATATGTATATATGGAAGGAATTCTAGTTATGAAATTTGAAAAGTTATAATATAAATGTTAAGTTTTACTGATCAATCATTAATTTAAATTGTTTGTGATTGAAGCTTATAAATATTCATGAAAAATTGTATTTTTAGTACTTCAATTAATTGTTTATTCTACTTTGACAGGTATTATGTTTTCAAAATATTTATTACAAAATCAGAATAAAAATTATTTTAATTTGGCTTAAAAATTTGTAGACGTGATCAAAATAGGTATTTTTTTACTGTGCATCGTCAAATAATAAACGATAGAGATTTTTTATCGGTAACCTGAATAGTTCATATTATTTTTAAAAAGAAGTACTCATATAATTTGTTGGAATATTGTAAAAATTATTAATTATTAATACTAATTAATCCTTTCACCTAATCCCCTAATTAATCCTTCCAAAATCTCATTCCATTCCCAAATTACTTCAAACCCTATTCTCAAAACAACCCCATTCTTCTTTGAAACTCCACACCCCCGAAATTCATTTTTGCCACTCTTGCTCCCCACCACATACCTTATCGTCATGTGCAGCACCGTGAGATCGTCTTTCTAGTATGAAAAATAGGGAAGTTAACACCCGACTACTATTAGAATCATTGGCTGTCCCCACTTGCAACATCCCTATTTTAGTATCTTGAAAAATTTCTTTGTAAACTATCAAACTTTTGAATGATAGTTAATGTTGTAATATTTTAAGTAGTTAAATAAATGTTTTGTCTTTGCATGTAATATCATTGAATGGATAAGTGTTTTAGAATTTTAGGTTTAAAAATCCTCAGTCAAACATTCACTTAGCCAAAGTCAAACCAGTCAAAGTAAGTGAATCTCTTCATTAATATCATTTTGGTAATTATGAGATTTTTAGGTTAAAAATTATTTTGAGCCTTAATAAAATGTTTAATTATAATTAAGATTTTTCATGAAGTTAGTTCAAGTAAATATATTATCATGCAATAATTTATTGAGCATTATTAGTGTTTTAATCATAAAAAATCATTTAAAGCTAGATTTGAGTGATTCCAAAGGCATAGGACTCATAAAATTAAATGTCACAAGATGGTTTATTTATTGTGGTAAAGAGCCCCTAAACCTAATTTTGAGTCCCCTGTATAAGCTGAAGAGGACCCCCTCTCCCTAGTGTTGTGGCTGTGATTTTAGAGAGAGAAGGGGAGGTTTGGGATGCTTTTTAGAGAGAGTTATGATTCTATTTTATTTCTCTTGAGGTTTCAAACTTCTCTCGTCCTCTTTTTCCCTCGAATCTCTTTCTTTTCTCTTTGCATTTTTTATATGTGATAGTGCTTTGCAAGAGTTACATTTGGTGGCTTACTTTTTCATTTTGAGCACTTTGAGCTCTTGAAACAATATAAGGGGGATTTCTCTAAACCTTTGGGACCTATGTGTTGTTGGAATGGGTAAAACATTAATGTTGATGTTGTAGAAATAGGTTTCAATTTCATATATGCCACTGTTTGTGCTACTGGGAATTTCTGCAAGTCTTATTTGATGTATTTGATGGTAAAAGTGGGTTCCTTGACCACCAAAACCTAGGAAAGCATGTAAAGTTCGTCGAGTTTGGATTTATTTAGCAAAAGTTATGTTAAAATCAAGTTTTGACCCCTTTTAGGGTGATTTTGCAATATTTTCAGGCAAAGGATTTTGGGGCTGGAATTAGAACTTTTGAACTCTAAAAATGGATTTAGCATGTTTGAAAACTTAGGGAAACATGTAGAGTTTGCAAAAATTGGACTCTGATATCAATGGAAAAATTACTTGTTATGCTTCTAATATTAGATTGTTTCTTTTCAAGACTAAGGGTATGTTATAGAATTTGAATATTTCAATCATGAATTGTATAAATGATAATAATTGTGGTTTGTGTGAAAGCATGAAAAAGAGACTAAGAGATGTTTTAGTGCTTTTGCATATCTATGTCAATTGCTTGATGGTTTATGGTAGTGGAAATGATAACTTTAATGATGGTGTGACACTAAATATGGTGACTTGAAATGTGAGATATTATGAATATGTTATGGATATGAAATTATTCTCACAATTTTGTTGTGTAATTGTGAATTGGGAATGCGTGGATATTTTGTGGTATTGAAGTATACTTGAAAATCAGTATTTTGTTGTGGTATTTCTAGATGGCCTCAATCATCATATTCCTTGATGCGCTAGATCTGGGGTGGTACATTGATGAGGAGAGAAACTGTTATGTCGTAACCATGCACCCAGTTATACGTGCATATATTGATTTTGACACTCATTTTCCAGTTTCTGTACTTAATGGACTATTTAATCCTAGTGACCCATTCCTACAGTTCGCTCTTACCTATCCAAACCCATCCATGGAACCAATTAACTTGGTCAGCGAAGAAGAGAGCATTGGAGAGAACTTTTGAAATGAAGATATGGGTTGTAGGTTTTTGTACATAAATAATAATCCTAATTAGTGTGACTAAGGTGTTTTCTAGTAGCTAAGTTTTATGGTGTATTAAACGTGAAGTAACCAAAAGAAATGATCTATGTAAAAATGGACTGTGACTACTTAAATATATATTAGTTTAACAACTTATATAACCTCAATAATTTATACGTTTTAGAATTTATACTAGGATCCGTTCAGTAAAAATAAAATAGTAATTATCTAACGATTCTTAAAAATTTAACCCGAATAAAAATATAATATCTAGAATAATTTTAGGTTATTACACTCTGCACATAGATTGATTAGTTGAATCAAATATTATATCATCAACATATATTTGAACCAACAAGATATCATTGCCATTCTTTTTGATGAACAAGGTTTTGTCCACTTGTCCTCTTATGAAAGATTGACTGACCAAGAAGCTATTCAATCTCTCATACCAAGACCTTGGAGCTTGTTTCAAACCGTAAAGAGTTTTTCTCAATTTATAAACATGGTTAGGATGTTTGAAATCAATGAAGTCAGGATGTTGTTCAACATATACTTCCTACTCAAGTAATCCATTTAGAAAATTGCTTTTAACATCCATTTGAAAAAGCTTAAAATCTTTTAAACATGCATATGCAAGTAATAACCTAATGACCTCTAACCTAGCTATTGGAGCATAGGTTTCATCATAGTCTATGCCTTCCTCTTGGTTGTAGCCTTTAGCAACCAATCTATCCTTGTTCCTAACTATGATGCCTGTTTCATCAAACTTGTTTCGAAAAACCCACTTGGTGCCAATAAGTTTGTGAGAAGAAGGTCTAGGGACAAGTTCCCACACCTCATTTCTCTTGAACTGATCTAGTTCATCATGCATTGCGATTAACCAATGTTCATCAAACAAGGCTTGGTCAATGCTCTTTGGTTCAATCTGTGATACAAACCCATAGTACAACAAAGATTTCTTAAGAAAGATCTGGTAGAAACTCCCTTAGAAACTTCCTTAATTATATTTATTATCAAGGGAAAGGTCTCTTGAAGTTCTACATCCCATGGACTATTGGATAGGTGTTGATGGTTCATTTTCTTTATTTGATTCTACCTCTTCTTTTTCTACTGATCCATCTAGTTGTTTGAATTCTTCAATTGGACCTGCATCTACATCACACTTTTCATCCTCTTTGGAGGAGTTAGTCTCATCACATATTACATGAACATATTCTTTTATTATTATCACCATAAGTAACATATCCTCCATCTTTGAGAATCAAATTTGAGAGCGTAGACATGTCACTTGTCATGTGCCTAGAGCAACCACTATCAAGGTACCATAGTGCTGATTTTGCTCTTAGACACACCTGCAAAAATCAAATTAAGTAACAAAGAAAGTTACCCATTTTGGGTTGAGTCCATAGGGTTATTTGGTTTCCTTTTTTTGTTAGGTACCCAAACGCATTCACCATTAGGCACATAAAATCTCCATGCATAGAACCTAATGGATGTATGACCTTTCTTCATGCAATAATTGCAAGTAATAGTGTTTGATTGTCTTTCAAAATGAGTCAATTGATGATGCTTTGTTTTTGAAAGGCCATTTTGATAATTTTGTTTTGGAAGCAAAATTCTTGTTTTTCCAAAAGGTTTTGATCCATGTTTGTACCCCAAACCAGAAGTATCTCCAGCATATTTTTGCACACTTAGCATTTGATTTAAATTGCATTTACCTCTATAAAGCTTTTTCAAAAGATCAACCAAATAAGAATTTTCTAAAAGGAAAAGCATATATTTTTCACCTTGACTCTTTTTGTAACCATCAAATTCTTTTTGTAAAACCCTGCATTTATCAACATTTAAAGATGATGAGGCACAAACACATCCATTAGCTTTGTAACTTGAAATAAGCTTTTCATTTGCTTCTTTCAAATTGCAAAGTTAAGAATTTACCTCTGATTCAGCACTTGAGAATACTTCATCATCACTTATTGTAGAGGTGAAACACATATTTGCTTCTTCATTCTCATATGTTGATTCAAAAGTAGTTGAATCATTTTCTTCCCACGCTATGTATGCCTTCTTTGGCTTCCCCTCCTTTCTAGTCTTCCTCTTACCTTATTGCTTCTTCAAAAAGATTGGACATTCAGATTTAATGTGTCCAAGTTAACCACATTTGAAGTAAGTGAAGTTGGTGGAGTTGTTATTGTTGCTGTCATTTTTTCTATTAAACTTTGATAGCTTTTTGTTCTTGTTTCTTCTCATGAACTTGCTAAATTTCTTCATTATTAGGTTCATATGTTCATCACTTTCATCTTCACTTGAGTCTTCTTCCTTTTCCACATGAGTTGATGCAGTTTTCAAGGCTATACTCTTGCGTTTCTTCTCTGCATCCTCTGCATATGTTAGTTGTGGTATTTCAAGTTCATACTCAAGAAGCTTACCAAAAAGTGCAGCCATGGACATCTTGGATAGATCTTTTGATTCCTTGATTGTTGTAACTTTTGGTTGCCATGGTCTTGTGAGACACTTCAATATTTTGATGTTTAATTCTTCAACATCAAAGATCTTCCCAAGACTAAGAAGATGATTGATAAGGAATACCCACAATAACCAGGAGGGGGGTGAATTGGTTTAAACTTGGTCTTTTAAAGTTATTTATAAAATCAGAGTCAAAGGATCTTAATCACTTTTAAACCAAGAATGCTTTTAATCAATCAAATTACTCGGCACAAGAAATCAATAGCTCAAAAGAGAACTTGTTGAGTAAAGATAATAACACCAAGAATAAATGAACAAGATTACTTGTAGAGATAGAGATAAAGAAAATCAACACAAGCAATTTATACTGGTTCACTTCTTAAGAGAAGCTACATCCAGTTTCTTTTAATCAACACTAGATTAAAGTTCCACTATTATAAAATTCAGCTCTTACAAGCTTTACAACAATCCCTTTTTATCAACCCTAGATAAAGAATAGAAATCTAAAACTCTATTAAACTCCTAATGATCAAGAACAAGAGAACACTACTCTGTTCTTCCCTAGAGAACACTACTCTAGAACAAGCTTCAAAGAATCCTTTACAATAGCATCAAATAATAGAAATTACAAAAATGAAATTACAGTCAAAGATTATGGAGAGAAACAACCTGATGATCCAATGAATATGAATGCATATGGTTTACCAATCAGAGTTGAATGAGAAACAAGATTTCAGAACATGCTTTCCAAAACTTCTTTGAGAATTCTTACCCAAGAAATCATTCAAAACCCATGAAGATTAAAAAGTGGGACAAGACCCAGAAAATCACTTTGGAACTTTGAGAAGGCTTGTGTGTATTCAGAAATTTTGAAGTATTCAAGTTGTGGTTTAAGACAAGCCTTAGACATATTTATAACAACTTTTTGTAACAGATGGTAATCGATTGCACGCACCCAATAATCGATTAAAATAACTCATGTAATCGATTAAATTGTCACTTAATCGATTAAAGTGTTTAAGCCTGAATTTTGGTTTAACAATGAACAAAATAATCGATTAAATCGAGCTGTAATCGATTAAAGCAGTGAAGTTTTATATCTGAAGCCTCTTATGTAATTGATTACAATATTTGGTAATCAATTAAGGCAGTGAAGGTTCTTTAAGAAGCAAGCCTATGTAATCGATTACAATGTATGATAATCGATTAAATCAGTGAAACATGATTTTCAAGATAGCTTGTGTAATCGATTACTGTATATGGTAATCGATTAAAGCAGCATTTTCAATTATTTGTTAGAGTAGTCTTGATCCTATTGAATATAAACTATATCACAGGGAGTAAGTAGATCATGATCGGAGGGGACGACCGGAGAAAGATAAGTCAAGGAGGACCCGAAGAGGAAGGAAGAGCGATCCGTCCTAAACGAAGAACGGTCGCTATGTAATCGATTACAAATGTTTGGTAATTGATTAAAATGTTCTTCAATGCTTTTCCAGATTTAAAACTTAAGTAAATAATCAATTATACTGATGTGTAATCAATTAAAACAGAAGAATTGCATTTTTCCAAAAACATTACCCATTTAGTTCTTTTTCGAAATAGCTTTGATACTTTGATGAAAACACTTAAGCATGTAAATGATTATATGCATGCAAATGCAAGGATCAACAGATTAGCTTCTTATACACTTCATTTTGGATTTCAATCTTCAAGGCATGTGAAAAGCTCAAAACATTCTTCCAAGTCAAAAGCTTCATTCTTCTTGTTGCTCCCCCTATATCCAATACTTCCTTGATCTTCTCACTTCATCCGTTCCTTCATGAGTTACTTCCAACATCTCCCACATTTCCTTTGTGCTTTTACACCTAACAGTTCTAAAGAATTCATCAGAAGAAAGAGCAGATGTAATCATGTTTTAGCTTTAAAATCATACTGCACTACTCTTTTTTCTGCTTACGTCATCTCATCCCACTCTGTGTGAATTCTTTCATTATCAACAGCTTTTGCAGGGATCAAGGGACCCTTATCAATAGCATTCTAAGCACCTTGGTCATTTGATTGAATAAAGATTTGCATACGATTTTTCTTTCCAAAACTAAAATGGTCTCCTTCAAACATCGGAGGACGATTGATGGAGGCACCAGGTTATCTATATGGTATTCATTTTCTTGAAAAGATAGTGATCTTGATTAACTTTCAAGAACCAACTCTTGATACCAATTGAAAACAATATGAATACACGCAAATACCAAGAGGGGGGTGAATTGGTATAAATTTGTCCTTTTAAAACTTTTACAAAATCAGAGTTGAAGGATCTTTATTACTTTGTAAAACCAATGAAACTTCAATTCAATCCAACCACTCAATTCAAGAAATCTATGACAAGAACCTACACTTATTGATTAAGAAAGATATCACAATTGTTAAGAAATTGAGATAACAAGAAGAGATAAAGAGATCAACACAAAAACATATACTGGTTCACTTCTCAAGAGAAGCTACATCCAGTTCTTCTAATCAAACAAGATTAGAGTTCAAATAAATCAAATTATTCTTTACAAGTCTTATAACAAGTGATAATATTTATCCACACTAGATAAAGAATAAGAAACCTAACACTCTATTAGATTCCTAACCACAAGATTCAGAGAACACTTCTCCAATCTTTCACCTAGAGAATCCTACTCTAGTTAAAGCTTTAAAGAACACCCTTTTGATATTAGTCTACAAACAATTCTAAATCAGATCACAACACAAAAGAGTTCAAGAGATACCACCTGAGATTCATAATTGATTCAATGAATGAATGCATAATACCAGGCACTACAGGTTGATTGAAATCTTCTTAAAGATTCTATTCTCTTGAAACCTTTATGCAAACCCTTTGCTCATCTTTTCTTTCACAATGTAGAAAGATTTCCTTTGCACAACAAACTTTGTATTTCACTAAGAAATTGCTTATCAGAGACTATTGAAAGCTTTGGGAGACTTAGGTATTTCGCAAATTCGAAAGATTAAATTTTTTAATAAAGTTTCAGACTCAACTACTTTAAATTGAAAATAGAATTAACTGCATGTAATCGATTAATATGAGTATGTAATCGATTATTTCACCTTATGTAATCGATTAATATGCTAAGTAATCGATTAAAATATTCTTGAGTAGTTATGGAAAACTTTGATGATCAAAGTAATCAATTAATCTAAGACAAACTTAGTTAGAAAATAAGCTTCAGTAATCGATTACAGAAGAATGGTAATCGATTAAGATAAACATGCTTAATGAATGAAATGAACTATGTAATCGATTGCACTTGACTTGTAACTGGTTAAAGTGTTCTATATGACTTTTCTGAAATATCCTTTGCTTATGTAATCGATTACAGAAACAGAGTAATCGATTAATGCAGACATATTTGCTTTTTAAAAAACAAAGTCATGAAAGAATTATTCAACATGCATCATGTAATCATTCAAACTTTTCTTAAAAACATGTATGCATGATTATGGTTATGATTTATGCAATGCAAGGATCTCAGATTAAACCTCTTAAACAATCTTAACAAATTACAAATGCCTTCAATTGAATGGCATGTAAAAAGCTAAAATCCAAAAGCTTCTTCATCATCCTTGATCAGCTCTTCATTGTTCTTGATAAGCTCCCCCTGTATGCAACAAAATTCTGTTTTAAACTAATTGGATGCGATATATTTGTTATTGATGAATGAAATTATGAATGATGTTATTGTTGTAATGATTAGATTTTTGTGAAAAGTCTTAATTACATAAGAGACTCTGCCCAAAATTTTATAATCTATTCTCCTATTTACTTCTTTATTAAATTTTAAATGGGCATGTGTTTGTTTTGTATATTATAGTTCTTCTCTTTAATTTAGAATTTCCCTAAAATATCAGTCTCATGGAATTATGAATTGTGAATGTATGAGATTTGTGTTGTCTGAAGACCTGAGTAATGTGAGTCTTAGGTATGTGTTATATGTATATATGTGGAATGTTTGCTTGTGATGCTAATGATATTGAAATGAGATTATGTTGATGATTATATTAATAAGAGATGATGTTCATGATTATATTAATATGAGATGATATTGAAATGAGATGATGTTGATGTTGATGATGTTGATGTTGAAATGAGATGATGTTGATGATGATATTGAGATGAGATGTTATTGATGTTAATGATGACATTGAGATGAGATGGTTTTGATGTTAATGATGTCATCATGATGGATGTATGTTGTGTATGTACATGGGGGTGCAGTGACTTGTTGGATATCCTTGGGAGGGAAGATGACGAGTTTAAGAATTAAGCATCCCAAGAGATAGAAAGGGATTGCTTAGAATTTTTAACTATTCACGACCAGTGCATTGATGGTGCCCATGTTTCATACTTCATATTTGCATGGAAATAGAATGGTGGTAGTAAGTACCTATGGTTTTTCTGAGGATAAAAATGTGGGTACTTGGGGCATATCACTTTGTTTGGAACTCCCTTGTGACTCTGGCTGATCACCTTGAGGGAGCGGCCTGTGCACGACAGGGTGACCTCGACGAGCTACTGCATGTTTTCCTAAGTAAGAGTGTCATGTGGGCATGCTTAGGCTATTTCTTGACGAATGGTACTATATTACATTTGAGAGTTGAGTCAGGTGTATGCATCATTCTGAGCACAATTGATTTGAATTATGGAAAAGTTGATGATTAATTTTTGAGTGTGTGTTGAACTGATTGATTACTGAGAATGATTGTGGTTATCATTATTGTTTTCTTGTTAATTATTGTTATCTGGTGCTTGTTGATCTTGTATAATAAACTCAGCCTTTCAATTTTGTACTGTGTGGTTGGTACCTGTGATAATCACGAACCTTCGTTCGTGGGAGCAGATGAGCAGTAGTAGGTGATATTGAAGAGAAATCCTTTTGTTGGAGCCACCAAGCAGACAAAATAATGTTGTACTTTATTTTGGGAGAGAATTATGTTTTGTTATCAACTCTTTCCTAGTTGATTCATTGTTTCTCTTTAATCAGATATGTAATATCAAACTTATATATATATATATATATGTAAAAATTGAATTATGTCTAATATATATATATATATATATATATATATATATATTTGTGCATTTTTTTATGAGTGTATTATCGTGTGATATTTATCCTCATTTTCACAATCAAATTAATAGAGTTTTAATTTAAAATTTGAAAATTATAAGTTTAAAGTAGTGATATCATAGTGACGAGGCGGGTCGTTACAAGATGCAATTTTTTTTTTGTAATTTGTGGTGATTTTTAACTCTTACAAATTGTTTTTTAATTTTTTTAAAAATTTATTATGTATTTTTTTGGTAATTTTTAACCTCAAAAATTATATTTTGAATTTTAAAATAAAAAATATCATAACACATAAATATGAATTTGTCCAAATTTAACTGAGTAAAAAAAATAAAATAATATAATTTAGTGATGACAAAAAATGGATAATTTTTTTAAAAAAAAACTTAAAATGAACTTTGAGTATTTTAGAAGAGTGAAAAAACATATTTTAACCTAAAAAATTAAAGTAAAAGCTTTTAACTCCTGATGACTGGTGCGACAAGCACAACCTCCAGAACCACTTGTTTATCCAATGGTCACGTGACTCCACTGGGTGCTGTTTTATCAGTTGTTTCTTTCAATAAACAAAAAAAAAAATTAAAGATAGACATGCCTTACGTAACAGGCAAACAAATTTCCGCTTTATGGTTTTTCCTAATCTGTTTCTTAATTGTCGTTGCTGGCTATCCCTGATAATGTTATCGTTAAGCAACATAAATAGAAAATATTTTTATTAAAGGACATTCACTACAAGAATGCCTTATTAACCAACACCTTTTCTAAAATGTGACAACCATTTAGGCAAAAATAAATGTGATAACCAATCCAATTTGTATTATTGTAAAAGTTTCATGGGGTAATAATGAAAAGGAGAGGGATCATATGATCAATTCGTGACAACATGTCTTCCTCAATCAACCCATTTTTCCCTTTAAAAAAAGTGTTCAGGTGCTCAGGATTTGTGTGAAACATTCATAGAGTAAGAAAAAGAATTCAAGTTACACAAATTCTGAATGATTGGCAATACGCTATTAGCCTACAACTAGGGCAAGCATCCAAAACTGCTGCACATGAATGAACAGAAACGTGGCAAGTTAAGGATCATCAAGGTATAACCAATGCAAGTCATCTTACACAGACAAACATAATCTTCCTGTTTAAGAAAAGGATTCTGACAATTTCGCAGAGTATCAAATTTTACCTCCTGTTTGTAGTCTGTTCAATCTCTTTGGACACTGAAGGTGTTGGTTGAAGAATTAATCCTAAACTAATACTACTATTAATTCCAATAAAATTCATGTTCCAAAAATCCCTATGGCATGATGTTATAAACCTCGGATGAGTTCCTTTCATCCCTCCATGTATAATTCATTTTCTCATGGTTACGAAACATCTAACTTTGATCCCTTTGAATTCAGCCTATAAGGAGGTTGATCAGGTCGTGCATCTAACTCCTTACACGTTCTGTTCTTTGCATACTTGTACTATGTGTAGGCTTAGATCATTCCCTCTTATTAATTTTTTCTGATAATTGCAACTGTGTGCTCATATAGTCGAAGGGATTGAAAATGTTTGCATAAAAGTTAATTAGTGTGTATCTCTACTTTTGCAGCATTTGACCAATTGATAGAAGTGAACAAGAAAACATGCACATAACTTTCATCCCAGGAGAACTACAAGACCTATGGGATCATTGGGGCCTAGAAACGCTTGTCCTATTGAGTTTCACCATTCAAGTGATCCTCACAGTGTATGGCGGCCGCAGAAAGGACATCCCAGGTATGTGGATAAGGTTCACTGTTTGGTTCACCTATTTGCTGTCTGCTTCCCTTGCAAAAATCATCATAGGCAAGCTCACGGTAATACCTGGAAGCGATCCAAACGAACGAAACATAAGACGTGAACTGAAGGCATTGTTTGCACCATTGCTTCTGGTGCATATTGGAAATCCAGATGCCATAACTGCATACTCAATTGAAGATAATAGATTGGGGCTGAGGCAGTTGCTCACCCTTGTTCTCCAAGTAGCTGTGGTGATTTGGATCATTATAAAGAGTTGGACACATTCAGAACTCTCTTTTCTCTACTTGCCATTACTTATTTCTGGACTAATCAAGCATGGAGAAGTTATTTGGGCTCTAAAGTCAGCACTTAGTAAAAGATCAGGCATAATCACCATTCAAGAGATTGACCAAGAAGCCAACATGCCTGCTTTATTCAGATTCCTTCCTGAGGATATTCCCAATATAGAGTTGATTTTAAAGGCGTATTACCGCTTTATCTCGTTGAAGCCTCATCGTGAGAACTGGCTCTACCAGCCTCTATATGAATCACTTCCCCAAATGTCTATAGATGAGTATCCACCAGAAGACATCTTCCACATCACAGATGCAGAACTGAGCTTCATGTACGATGTGCTGTACACCAAGGCACCTATAATCTACACCAAAGCAGGTTGCATTCTTCGCGCCCTAAGCTTTTTCAATTTAGTTCTAACATTGTGTGGATTTTCAGTCATATTCAGACAAGACTTTTCAAGCCATTGGAAAGCATGTTTTATAGTTGGGGTGTTAGGAGGAGCAGTTCTTATGGAGGCATACCAGATTGCACAATTACCTTTCTCAGATTGGGCCATAATTCAGATGATCAAGCACCAAAGTCTTCCATTTATGATTCCATGCCTGACAATTCTTGGACCCCGAGCTAGGAATTGGAAAAGGTGGTCAAACACATTGCCACAGTTCAACTTGTTGAGCTTTTGCATCCATGATAAACCATTAAAGTGTGGGAAAATTCTAAAATTCCGGGGCATTGACATGGGGTTGAAGAAGAACCGGTGTAGGATACGCATAAAATTTCCCCGCGAATTGAAAGCACTGGTGGTTCAAGAAATGAAAGATATTGATGGAGACAGAAGACTAAAGCCCTTTAACCAAAGAGGGGAATGGTCACTCGGCAGGTACGGCTCTCTCAACGATATCAAATGGAGTGTTAAACGAGACTTTGACAAGAGCATTACAATATGGCACATTGCAACAGATATCTGCTATTATTCAGATGCTCAATGCAATATTGCTGCAAGCCCCAAAATCCAAATGGCCAAATTATTGTCCAATTACATGATGTACCTCCTAGCTATGCGTCCTCATATGCTATCCACCACCACTGCCAAGATAACATTTCAACACGCCTGTGATAAACTAAAGGGCTTGTTGGTGCAAAAAGAACAATGTGTGAAAGATGAAAAAGAAGCATGCAGGATTTTGAGAATGGAAAGGGTTCCCCAGTATTCGAATTCCGAGAGGAAATCAGAAACTGTTGTCACATCAAAATGGCACATGCTCAGGGATGCTCAGAGACTGGCTACGAATTTGATGGCAAGGGAGAATAGATGGCTGATCATATGTAGTGTGTGGGTGGAGATGCTGTGTTATGCTGCCGCTAATTGCCCTATAGATTATCATTCTGAACAAATAAGAAGAGGTGGTGGTTTGATAACTCATGTTTGGATTCTGTTAGCTCACAAGACAGATAAATATCATATCAGTGACTAGTAATACATGTACACGGTTTGGTTTCAAATGAAACTGGATCTATATTTTCCGACCAGTAAGTACTAGAGGTTTCTGGTTTCTTGCACTTTGCTTCGGTTTACAGTTTGTACCATTATTTGTACGTATTCTGTTTTTTCAGTGACCATTTTAGGAGACTCTTCCACCTTCCTCTCGTACTTTATCTTTCTTTTTCCCTATGGTTTGTATTTTTTATTTTTTATTTTCTTTCATGAGAGGAAATTAAGATTAAAAAAAAAAATCTAGTCATAATGGCTATTCTTGCACTCACGAAACAAGCAATTATGCTGATATATTGAAACATAGTTAGTTGGCGACAAATTGAACACAATTTCACCAAAATCTGGAAATTCCACGTGTGGGCTGGAATGACCGAGGTGGACTCCAAATTTTGTGTAGTCGGGAAGTGAGTAAGCTTTGCTCAGAGGAGGGACTTGCAAAACAAAGGAAAAACACTCCGACGCTCAAGTAAGTACATCAATTGTTAAAGAATGACTAAATGTGAGAACTGAGCCTAAGATGTAAAGAAAGAATGACTTGAGTAATGCATTCAAGTGTATTTGAGAGTAATGTATTTTGTGTGAATACCAGATGAGAATGAGATGATTTGGAGAGAACCTGGATGGTTGTATTTATAATGTGGAGTATGGGCCTTGGGCCATTGCTTATCGATAATTTGTTGATAAGATAATCATAACATATAATAGCAGGCAGTTATCTAATTTCAAATAGGAGATAATGTGTACCTTGTTGTATATTGTTACTTGTAGATAAGTAACAATTAGTAGATAACTTGTTGGGATATTATATTATAAGGTAGTTATACTTATTTGAATATCTTGGCATATTTGATATGCTGTTAGTGAGAAGATAATATTGTTGGTGTCTGTGCTCTTGTAGAGGGTCAATGTCCGTGCTCTTGTAGCAACGCTGGCATGGAACCTGGACATGTGTGTCTGGGTTGACACTTGGAGGCTGAATCAGCGCTTATTAATGCGGCAATGCTGACATGGAGGTCGTCCACGTGTACAATGGCCTTTATGAGATGACCACGTGTCATTTTACTATTTTGGACTGTACATAAGCCCCCCAACCTCTAAGCCAATTTATGGGCGAAAGAGGGTGAAAAAGCATTGATGCATAATGTTCGATGTAGTAATAGTATAATGAGTATTGTCATCCCCCGAGTGTGGACAAGGTGTGTCAAGGTTGACAACTTCATAGGTCGACCAAAACTTTAATTTTTATTTTGGATTTATGAACCTGTATCTGGACAAGGTCGTCCAGGTTGTGAATGTTGGACTTCCCAATGTAGACTTTTTGACTCTGGATAAGTCTGAATTTTGGCAGGTAGATGAGGCATCGATGATGATGAATTTTTGCCAAATTGTGACTGTTTGATGTGATCTTTGAAACGGGGTTTGTGCCCTCATAAATGCTGGCGATCGTGCCGTCCACGCACCTTACCCATGCACACGTGTCACTTGAGGAGTGGCAACGCTTTTGGGGATCATGCAGTAGTCGGTGAAATCGTGCGGTAGTGGGAACGTGGTCAATCACGATGCGAGCTTCTAGGGGACGTTTCAGAATCCTGCTGGTAACCATCGAGTCTCTTCCCCTTTAAGTAGACGAGATTGTGCCATTTTCATTTCCACCTGCGTCCTTGCTCTTCTGAAACCTTCTTCTTCACTCTTCTTGTCGAGCTTAAGCTTTCTTCTGAAAATGTCTGAGTCACCCATTTCTGATTCCGCTCTGGGTATGGGGGGTAGCGACTCTGGAGGCTCTGTTGAGTAGCGCATTATGCGTGACATGATCTCCATTGGTGACTCCTCCGAAGAGGACACCCATGGAGGAGCTTCTGAGGGGTCCTTCTCTTCTAGGAGGAGGACCCGTTCCAGCCAAGCTGGCGAAGGGACTTTTCATCCTGTTCGTCCAGTGAGGGCTTCTGTTACCCCTAGGGTTACCGAGTCTCTACCGCTTACTATTCTCCCCCTGCTTCTGCTTATGAAAGGGTGGAGCCTTCCAATGTGAGGAGTGCTAGGACTTCTCCTCATGGGCGTTGCAGCCATAGTGCGAGGTCGCCCACTCCTCCTATGGTAGTGGCTGGTTTTGAATGGGTGAGGGAAGATGTTTTGAAATATAAGTCTTCCCTCACCACCCCTGCTAGTGTCAATGCTATGTGTCAGCAGATTCGTCTATCGACACCTGAGGATTCTTGCAAGCCAATTGTCGAGGCTTGCGGGGAGGACGAATTTCCCTTCATGAGGGCGCCACCAAGAGCTCTGCCCTTCTTTTTTATGTACCACTGTCTCTTTGAGGTTTTGGGGCTTCTGCTTCCCTTTTTTTCTTTCCAGTGTTCTTTGCTGGATTTTTTGAACGTTGCTCCTTCCCAATTCCATCCCAATAGTTGGGCGGTGGTGTTGGCTTTTGAAGTCTTGTGTTCCCACTTGAACATTCATCCGAGTGTTCAAGTCTTCCTTTTTTATTTCCAGACTAAGTTCTCTGGAAAAGTTGGCTGGGTATCCTTACACAGTGTTTCCAAGAAACTGTTTGAGGTAGACACCAATGTTTTTCGTCGCTTTAAGGATCGTTTCTTCAAGGTTCATGAAAGTGGCAAGGCGGCCAATGGTGGGCCTTTGATGCATAACCAAAGTGGGGATGCTCGTTTCCCCTTTTATTGGCAATCTAACCCTACCAAGTTTCGATCATTTGATGAGGATCTTTTGACCCTGGTAGAGAGGTCGGACAGGGCGATCTTGGAGTTATTGCCAGCCTCTTTGGACGCTCGTGCTATTTTATCGCTTTCTTTAGCTGATGACCCTGCTGCCACATTGGATGGTAAATTTCTTTTATTCCCTCTTTGTTTTCTGATGCATAAACCCTGACACTTGCATATTTTTGTGCTTTTTGTAGCCATTATTGACGACTTCCAGTGGAGGCCATTAGTGAAGAATGTGGGTGGCAATGTCGTGCCGAACCCTATTCCCCCAGCTGAAGAAGGGGGTCGACCTACTGTCCGGGTCGATCCTGCTGAAGTTGCTGTTGCTTTCCCTAGCCCCTCTCCTTCTGAGTTTCCAAAGAGGAAAACAGATGAGGGTGCTGGGACATTTGGGCGTAAGAAGTCTCGGGCAGCTTGTGCTCCTCGCAGCTTGCGTGCCATGAGGGAAGCTGCCGGGCTTCTATCTACCTCTCCTCCTCCTGTCCGGGCTCCTACACCTGTTCAGGCTTCGACACCTGTCCGGGCTCCGACACCGGTTTGGGCTCTTGCACCTGTCCGGGCTCAAGTATCTGTTCGAGCTCTGGCGCCTGTTGCTTTCACTGCTTCTCTTACTGCTCCTTCTGCTACTGCTGTTCTGACTCCGCCCACTTCTCGACCATCTTCTCCTGCTCTTGCTATCCCTTCTCCTTCTTCACCTCCTTTGTCTGCAATGCCACCACCTGTTGCTCGTTCTGCCACTCCCTTAGAGTTTTTGAGTGGAGTGTCGGCCACATGCTTGATCGAGGACTACTAACTCCCTTTGATGGGAATTTTATTAGGTCGGTAGGTACCCATCATTCACTTGATGCCGCTAAGCTTTTCCTGCATAGGGGCCTTGCCATCATCAAAGAACATCGACAAGTGCATCAAGAGGCTATGAGCAAGGAAGCTTCCTTGGAACAGGAACATAACAAGCTGAAGAGTGTTGTTCGTGGTGCTTTGCAGTTAGAGCGTAATAGGTTGAGCAGGGCCTTGGTGACATTGGTTGATATGGTTAAGTGTAACCATCGGCTATCTACTAAGACCAGTGAAGCTTTGTCTAAGTTATTACGGACTCGGCTAGATGGTGATGAACTGATCGTTCGTGGCAAGGCAACAATTACTAAGGCCGTGGATGAGAAGGATGATATGGCAAAGAGGATAGCCGAGTTGGAGGTGAAATTGAAGGATGTTGAAGGTGAGCTTGTTTTCGAGAGGGAAAAGTTGAAGGAAACTCAAGTTGAGCTTGTTGCTGAAATGACTGTCAGCAAAGACCTTGATGAGGAGTTGAAAGTATTCAAGAGGGAAGTAGTGGAGCAACATGAGAAAGGCTTCTTCAAGGCTTTGCAACAAGCTGGCTTCTTTGCAAAGGACCTTGATTTGGGTCAGTTCGATCCTTTCAAGAATGTGAAGGATGGTGCCTTGGTCGATGAGGAGGAGCTAGGTTCCGCGGAGGAAACAGCCAGTGATGCAATAGATGTTTAAGCTGCTTTTATTTTTGTTTTTTCTTTTTAGCCATGAAGGCATTGTAAAGCTTTAAAAACTTTAATGAAATCTGCTCCTTTTCGCTTTGACTCTTCCGTGTCTTCTTTTTGTCTATATTCTATCTTCTGATTATATTTTTTTTTTTGTGTTGGTAACCCGTAATCCGTTTAAATTGTGTAGACATTAAGGACTTGTAATCGAATATATCCCATTTTACTTGCTGAGACTTGAGAGCCAATGATTTGCCAAAATTATAACTTGGGTTTGTAGTGTCAAGCGTGATTCTTGAATTATTGTCGGATTCCTATGTTTGCAAGTGACTAAGTTTGTAGTCTTGCTTATCGAGGTTCCAGTTTGTGCTAAGAGTGTATCTTAGGCTTTGTAAATGTCGAGGGTTGACCATGGACTTCCAAAATGTTTCTTGAATTTGCATTTGTCGAGGGTGGACTTTTTGTTGAGGTTCCCACCATATGCACCAAGGGTTGATGATATGTCGAGGATGGTCCTTAGACAATTATTCCTGCAAAATAGAACCATTCCTGCAAAACAGAATTATCCTATGGTACTGCATGTCAAGGTTCCATAGGAGTTAAAGTACCCAGAATATTTTTCGAGTTTATCATGCCAAGATGACCTTGGACATTTATATAACAAAGATGTTTCTTTGTGGCTCATATTTCTGCATCAATAAAATTTGTAAGCACTAAAATCATTAAAGTAAAGCTTGGAGTACCTCGTGTTTCCTTAGTGGATACGTCGGTGAAAACGAGGTTGACCACAGATGATCTCAAGTTTTGAGAGTTATGGGTTATCAAGAGTTGTTGATAACAATGCGGGTCAATGTTAATTCTTGTCAACATCTGCTGACTGCTATGTTCTCCATATTAGGATTCCATAGTGTGTATTGATACCAAGAGATTTTTCTTGGATAGACCTCGGGTGGACCTTGGTCTTTGTGTGCCAGGTATGTATCTTGGTCTTTATGTTCCTGAGAACTTTTGTTCCTGCAACGACATAGTATGATAGAAATGACATATGCTGAGGGTAGACATAGTTGTACCTCATGTTTTGTTGGTGTTGGTACCAATGGAATTGTCTATGCTAGTTTTTGTAGAGATTTACCCAGATGTGGTCTTGGTTGATTGTTCGAAGAGCTGATCGTGGGTTCTCTGTGTCGTTGTAGATGTACCAGTGACGGGTCCATCCTGGGTTTTTAGAGGTCAACTAGAGCTTTAGGGTTTATGAACCTTGACGGTCTACCTTAGCTTGGGTTTATGAACATGTGAAGGTCGACCAGAGCTTCGATTTATGAACCTTGACGGTCTACTAGAGCTTGGGTTTATGAAACTTTTACTATTGGTCTTCAGCAAGGTCTACCTCACAACGGGAATTACTAACCTTCTTCCAAGGGATTTCCCTGGGTCTTGTATTAGGTCCACCTAGGAGAATACCTAGGATTTTAAACCTAATAGTCTTCATGTTAAGTCCACCTAGGAATACCCAGGATTTTACAACATAAACGTCTTCATGTTAAGTCCACCTAGGAATACCCAGGATTTTACAACTTAAACGTCTTTAAGTCAGGACAGATCTTAGGCTTTTGAGGTCTACCAAGACTTAGGATTATGAGCCTTTTCGGCCTACCAGAGTTTGGAGCTTATGATCCTTCGAAAAGCTTGTCTTGGGTTTCCGAGGTCGGCCAAGACTTGGGATTATGAGCCTTTTCGGCCTACCAGAGTTTTGGAGCTTATGAACCTTCGAAATTTTCCAAGACTTTTGTAGAGTACCAAGAGTCTGTCTTGTGTTTGTGAGGTCAACCAAGACTTGAGATTATGGGCCTTTTCGGCCTACCATTGTTTGGAATTATGAACCTTCTAAGTCTTCCAAGACTTATGTAGAGTACCAAGAGCCCGTCTTAGGTTTGTAAGGTCAACCAAGACTTGGGATTATGAGCCTCTTCGACCAACCATTGTTTGGAATTACGAACCTTCGAAGTCTTCCAAGACTTATGTAGAGTACCAAGAGCCTGTCTTAGGTTTACTCCACTTTCTTTGCAGAAATGGTTCTAGAAGGAAATGGTAAGGGAATCTGTTTTGGTGCAGAAACTATTTTGGCACCATCATCAATTTTTTTACCAGCACCATCATCAATTTTAGCACCAACATCTGGAAGATCTGTGCCACTGCTTAAGGTAATAGCACTGACATTCTTCGGATTGATTACTGGTTGTGCTGGAATGTTGCCAGAACCTTGCTGCTGCATCTGGTTGACAGTTGTAGCTAACTGTCCAATATGAGTCTGTAGGTCTTGGATGGTGGCACTGACATTTTGTTGAAACTGAATGTTGCTAGTTGCCATTTGCTTCATCAAATCCTCCAAGGAAGGTCCAGAACTGGTTTGCACAGGTTGTGCAGGTGTAGGTGCAGGTTGCTGGAATTGTGGCTGTTGTCTGAACGGAGGAGGTTGGTATTTGCTGGTGGAGGGTGGATATTGTTGCTGCTGAGGTCTGAATGGCTGCTGTTGTTGTGTCTGCTATTGGTTTTGTGGACCAGGACCATACCTCAAATTCGGATGATGTCTCCAACCAGGATTATAAGTGTTGGAGTAAGGATTATACTGTTGTTGAGGTCTAAATGGCTGTCCAGGTTGTATGGCAGAAACTTCAGCAGCTTGTTCTGTTTCTTGGAGAGTGGGACATGAATCTGTTGGATGATTAGGTGCATAACAAATACCACACAGCCTTGGTTGATTGACTGCCATCACATTTTGCTGTTGACCAATAGCAAGTTGTCTCACAAGGGATATCAACTCAGTCAGTTTATTCTCCAACCTCTGGTTATCAGCAACCATAGAAACAGAAACTTCATTTGCAGCCTTGCTTGTTGCCGCACCTCTAATACCAAATTGTTGATAATTGGCAACCATGTTCGAAATCAACTGCCTTGTAGCAAAAAGAGTCTTGTCCATCAAAGCACCTCCACTGGCTGCATCTATCATACTCCTATCCATCAATATCAATCCTTCATAAAAATATTGGATCAATAATTGCTCACTATTTGATAGTGAGGACAAGTAGCACACAGCTTGTTGAATCTCTCCCATTACTCATACAAAGTCTCTCTAGGCAGCTGCCTTATAACACAAATTTCTTTCCGGATGGATGCTGTTCTGGAGGCAGGAAAGAATTTCTCCAAGAATCTCCTCTTCATGTCTGTCCAAGTGTTGATAGGATTTGGTTGAAGGTACAACCAGTCCTTAGCAACACCATCCAGAGGGAAAGGAAATGTCTTCATCTTGACATAATCCTCACGAATGTCGTGTCGTTGCATGGTGGAACACACCACATGAAACTCCTTAAGGTGCTTGTGTGATTCTTCACCAGAAAGACCATGAAACTTTGGAAGCAAACAAATCAGACCAGATTTCAGTTCATAACTAACTTCAGTCTCAGGATATTGAATGCACCAAGGTTGATAAATAACATCAGGTATAGCCAATTCCTTAAGAGTTAAGTTGTTATCAGCCATTGTATCAACAAAATTTTTAGAATCAAGATATGCATAATGAGAACTAGAATCAGAAACAGAAGACTCAGAAAATACTACACTACTACCTAGAACTACACTATCAAAGTCATCTAGACTATTATTATGCCTGCTCAATCTGTGAAATGTCCTATCTATTTCAGGATCATATGAATGTAAATCACTTGGTTGGGACCTATTCATGCACAGTTCAGCTCATCAAAGACAGAATCACAAAAATAACAGAAATAACAGATAACTACCCTACTGGGAATACTATTCACATTATCTGCCGAAATGAAACAGAAATTGGAAAGTGCCTCAAACAATTTTGAAAAAAAAATTCAAAAACACCACAGTAAATATCTATACATCATGCTTGATTTTTATGATTTTTTTGATGAATTTTAGTAAATTTTCAGCCCATTCTGAGACAGTTTGCTGTGAAATGACTAGAATGCTCTTGTGTTAAAACTGGTAAATTTTGCTTAGAATGGGGGATAAACTTTGGATGTAACGACCTAAAATTTTATACTGATTTTTATAAATTTTATTATTACTTTTATTAGAGTTAAGTTTTTAAGAAGCGTATATTAGTAAATATTCTAAAATGTAAAACTTACAAAAGATTTGAGACTAATATATTCTACATAATCACAATTCTCGTTACAAAAGTCAATATTATACAGATACAATATTTTCCATACTCCAGCCTAATTTATATCTTCTTTCATACATCACCACTAATCCAGAGCATCAAGGAAACTGACCATTGTTGCCATCTAAAAAAAATGAAACAAATCTAGTGAGAAATAAAAATTTCTCAGTAGGCAAAGCTAAACCACCGAACACGTTAGTACGTTAGTAAATCATCAATATATTCAAACGAATCCATAAAATAATGCAACTATATGAATGCATGAAATGAACTATCCCAGGGTGCAAATGGCCTCTACATATCGTACTGTATGTAGCTACACCTCATACTGGATGTAGACGCTGTGATCGTCTGATGCAAACATGCATGAATCTTGCCATGTATCTGCACCTGGGTACTACATATCGTACTGTATGTAGTATCAGATTCTGTTTCACAAAATCTCGTACTGGACTTGGAAACATGAATCAACCTATCATCATATCAATATCATTTCATAATAAAATCCATAAGCAAAATACATATCCCTTATGGAAAATATTTTCATCATACCATCATACGCACCATAAGTAAGGTTAAACCACCATACCTTAACCAATTAAGATCTTTACCAACTTAGGCATGACTAGAGAATATCCTCAACTACAGAAAAATTATGTTAGAAATCTAACTAACAAATAATTTCTAATCTCTTTAAATTTTCACAATAAAAGATTTCATCCTAGTATGCATCTTTATTCTCTTTTCACCTACCACCTCACTACTTAATCCTCAAAATTGAATCATTCTAGTATTTGAACCATTTATCTACATACCATTCATCCTCTACTTCTAAAAATTAATTCAAAACATTTCCATAAAAATATAAACAAGCAGCCCTAATATCATCAAAATCACCTTCAAAAGATCATCAAATGGGCTTCCATACATCACTAATATTTATGCTTATAAATCATCACCTATCCTATGGCTTAAATC
>PYAF01005965.1:126402-143589 GCA_007407185.1 Glycine tomentella
AAATGGAATAATGGCTTCCTTCCTTGGGAAATCCTCTAAGAATTTGAAGTCTTGATATCTTTCTACTAAACTTTGTCAATACTCTTCCTAAGATTGCTAGCTTCACACGTTATTTCTTCAAGGTAGTGGAGTCTTTTCTTACTTGTTTTAAGCTTTAAAAGGGAAGTCTTCATGTGAATTGGGTAGGGTGTCTTGAAAAATGGCTTGCACTTAAGGCCCCCCACTCCTTTATATAGTGTTTATAAAATGATATAATATTCAAGGACATTTTTGCCCTTCCTAACTTAATTACCTTCATTTAGTTTCATCCTAACTGAATTACTTCTTGTTCCTTTAGATTCTAACTAGGTTCATGATGACTTCCTTACTTTATAAGAAAAAATCTTCTAAGTTCATCATGTGCCATACAAGTGTCCTTCCACTTGTATTCATCCTATGGCTTGTCTTTCCAAGTGGCTATTCAAGAAACTTCTCCTCTCTTCTACACTATGCTTCATGTGATTCATCAAGGTAAAGGGGAGAAAGACAAATTTTTCTTTTTTTCATGCTACATGTGTCATTTTTGATGATGAAGAAAAACCTAGTTTCAAATATGGCTTCACATATGGTATTTTCTAGTAGGAAGTCAAGTTTGATTTGAACTCTTCTACCTAAAAGTAATATTGAATAATAGAACTCTAGAGATTCATAGAAATTGATCTTTATGACAGTTTAAATTAATCACAAGCAGTCTATACAGAGTGCTATATATAAACCTTATATACAAGACTGCTCTTTATCTTAATTCTGATTGGTTCATACCACTTCTGACCATCAAAATTACTAAACTATTTTATTAAATAGGTCTATACATCCTATAATTAAGAGAAAATTCCATAAATTCTATTTATCATTTTTTTATATTTTTCTGATGTTTGAATTCTCTTGAATAAAGTCTCAAAGTTGTTATCTTATAAAATTTATAGAAATTCTATTCTAGAGTTTTCTGTCACGAAATATTTTGATACTCTATCAGCCAAGAGTACTCTTTAATGTCATCAAGTTATCACAAAATGTCTGAAGATATTTGGGCATTTCTGGCCTAAGAGCATTTTGGTAATTTTGTCATTCACCTTAAGGGTATTCTTGTAATTTTCACCTTAAGGGTATTCTTGTAATTTCTACTTCAAGGAAAGAGTGATATAGTCATTTTTCTTTAAACATGTTTGTATCCAAGTATCATCACATTTCCACAAATTTATTTATAATTGTGAATACCATTTTGAGGATTTTACATTGGACACCAAGTTTTAGAATCAAACTCCACAAGACCGAAAATTTCTGGATAGCAAATTGCACCACCTACAAAATAACTAAACTATACTACACTAATCCTCTCCCTACTACTACTCTATTTTTTCCTCTATTTTTACTATTTACCTCTATTTTTTTCCAGCAATACATCAACTACATCATCCACACTTCATAACACACAACAACAATGATGCAAATATGTAACAAAGTGTAATTGTGCAGCAGAATATCAATATGCAGTGAATGAATGCAAATATTTTTTTTCTTTTTTCTTTTTATCTAATTATGACTGAATTAAAGCTAGCACACAATGAAACGTTTCCCCGGCAACGGCGCCAGTTTTGATAACCGATGTTGTATCGCTTCAAAACAATTAAACTACGCTAATTTTGTAGCACAAGATTAACCTAGGTCAATTCAGGGACACGATCAATATGGTTCCAACTTCAATTCACTAATAAACACAATTGGGGGTTTTTGTCAAATAGTTTGCATGCATTCAATAATAATTGCAGAATTGCAGAAAAACAAATAAGCTAATGCGAATTGACAAGAGGTAATGTAAAACAGATTAAAGAGTATCAATCCAATTCACCAACCAAACAATGATAATTATCATAGTTCTCAGATAATGATTCTGTTATGAAAGTTCATTCAATTTCATTAGAAGCGGTTCAATCGAAGTAACTCCTAAATTAATTGGAATCACAAGCTAATTGAAATATCATTCAACTAATCTGTAATTAAAATTCAAAATTAGGAAATGAATCCATAACCTAATCCATTTTCAATTCGAAACACATTCATAATCATGAAAACTGAATAGATGATTGAAGAAGAAAGTGAACATTCACACAGAATTTGAAATACTAAACCAGAACTCAAATTCCCTTTTGCTTGGATTGGATCCTTAGATTAATTGATTGTTTAGCCTCCCATGATCATCATCAATGAAAGCCCCACGAAATTGGTGCACAAAAATGGAAGAATAGAAAATGAAAATGAAGAACAGTGAAGAACAATTGAGAGAAAATAAAAGAAAGGGTTTTAATTCTGGAAATTTCTAAAGTGTAATGTAAATTCTGTTTGTGCTAAATGTAATGTAATGTTGCACTTACTAATTCACTAGCATATAGTGACTAAGTCAACATGAAAAAATGGACCATGAACAGGCCCATCTACTCTAATTAATTATGCTATTTACACAATAAAAATACAACTCGCAATCCAAAATTCAAATGCAGTGGTTCTGACTTCCAAGCCTAAAATGACCCTCCAAATGACAGAATTGGCCTCAACTTATCTCTAACAAACTTGTATATCTTTTCCTTATCTTTCAAGTACTACTCATATGCTCCATTCGGAGTTCTGTAGGGCTCTGTAGGTCCTGCACAAGAAAGATAGGTCAAGTGAGCATAAAATCCGAAAATAAGCAACAAATAGCAATTAAGCCCACTTTCTTGCTTAAGACAAAAACTGAATTAGATTGAGAAAATAAAAGTTTAAGAGAAGTCAAATAAGCTAAGAAGAGTAGAAAAATACTCAACTAAAAACACCCAATTAGAGGTCAACCGAGACTTGGGATTATGAGCCTCTTCGGCCAACCATTGTTTGGGATTATGAACCTCCAAAGTCTTCCAAGACTTATGTATAGTACTAAGAGCCTGTCTTGGGTTTGTGAGGTCAACCAAGACTTAGGATTATGAGCCTTTTCGGCTAACCATAGTTTGGAATTATGAACCTCTGAAGTCTTCCAAGACTTATGTAGAGTACCAAGACACGTCCGCCCTGGATTTTTGTCGAAGCTGGACCTGGGAGAATGATCTGGTTGAAGTTTGCCATCCGGTCTTGATCTTCTTAGCTGAAGTATAACTTTAAATGGGTAGCATTCCAAGTTCTCAGAATGTCATTGCCATTAAGTTCCTATAGCTTGTAGGCGTCGTTGTCCAGGTTAGTGATTACTCTGAACGGGCCTTCCCAGTTTAGTCCAAGCTTCCCTGCGCGGGGATCCTTTCGGGCTTCACCCCGGACAAGCCAGACTAGATCGCCCGGTTAGAAATTTTGAGGCTGAACTTTGGAGTTATATCTTCGTGTCCTGTAGAGCTTGGTCGCTTCTTCTTTGATTATAGCTATGTCTCTGATTTCCTCGCTAGTCTCCAGTTCAACTCTCATGTTGTCCTCATTGCACTGTTCCTGAAAAAGTATCCTTCTTGACGAATGTTATTCCAGCTCGACGGGTATCATGGCATCAGTACCGTGTGTGAGATGAAAATGGGTTTCCTTTGTAGTGCTTTGAGGTGTGCAATGGTAAGCCCATAGTATGTTGGGTAGCTCCTCCTTCCAGAGACCTTTGGACTTGTCCAGTCTAGTGCGAAGGGCTAGTAGTATGACTTTATTGGTTGCCTCCACCTGGCCATTGGTATGTGGGTGTTCTACAAAAGTGACCAGGTGTTTGATGCCTAGTCGTGTGAGGAAGTCCTTGTAGGTCTGTGCCTTGAATTGCGTACCGTTGTCAGTAACGATAGCGTAGGGTAGACCGTACCTGGATATGAGATTTTTCCATGTGAAGATTTCGACTATGCTGGCTGTTATCTCCCGTAGTGGCTTTGCCTTGATCCATTTGGTGAAGTAGTCGATTGCCACCAATAAGAACTTGATCATCCCTGGAGCTTTAGGAAATGGTCCCAAGATGTCCATGCCCCACATAGCGAAGGGCCATTGAGAAGAGATAGTATGAAGGTTGTCAGGGGGAATCCGTGGGATGTCCGCAAACTCCTGACACCTTTTGCATTTAAGTTGAAGGCGTCCATCCTGAGGGTTGGCCAGTAGTATCCTGCTCGTATTACATTAGTGGCTAGGGAGCATCCTCTTGTATGGAGCCCACAGATCCCTTCATGGAGCTCTCTCAGGACGTAGTCAGCCTGTAAGTTGTCCAGGCATTTGAGTAGGTGTTATCAGCCCTCTTTTGAATAACTCACCGTCGATGATGATGTAGTAGCTGGCTTTCCTCTTCAGACGTCAGGCCTCATTTTCATCTGCTGGGAGCGTTCCTTTTATGAGAAAGTCTATGTAGGGGGTCATCTAATTGATCTCCTCTAATTCAACAGCCATTACCTCTGGGGTGTCAATGGTGGGCTTTTGGAGTGTTTGTTGGATGATTATTTTGAGATGTCCGGTCTTTTTGGTATTAGCCAGTTTGGATAGCAAGTCGGCCCTGGTATTACTTTCTCGAGGTATATGGTACATCTCAAAGCAATCAAAACTGTCAATGAGTGTTTTGCCCAGATGGTAGTACTGGAGAAGTATGTTCTCTTTTGTTTGATACCTGTCTGATATCTGACCCTGGAAAAGCTGTGAGTCGGAGTAGCATCTTAGACATTGAGCCCCGACCTCTTTTGTGAGTTTGAGTTCTGCTATGAATGCCTTGTACTCGGCTTGATTGTTTGAGACCTTGAAGTTGAGCTTGAGAGTTTGCTCTAGTGAGACATTGTTGTGTCCTTAAGTATGATGCCTGCTTCGCTTCCTTGTATGTTGGATGCTCCGTCCCCGTAAAGGTTCCACCAGTCTTGGGTGGATTTGTCGTTCCCTGTAAACTCTATTAGGAAGTCCGCCATGAACTGTATCTTCATGGGGCCACGTGGTTCATATCGAATGTCGAATTCTGACAGTTTGACTGACCATGCTACCATCCTGCCTGCTAGTTCTGGTTTCCGTAATACCTGTTTGATTGGATAGTTCATCTTGACTATCACTTGGTGACTTTGGAAATAAGGTCTAAGCGCCTAGCGGAGGTGACTAATGCCAAGGCTATCTTTTCAATCATTTGACAGCGCTTCTCGGCGTCATGTAGCATGCGGCTAGTGAAGTAGATAGGGAATTGATGTTTCCCTTCTTCTTGGACGAGTGTTGAGCTGACAGCTTCATCCGCAACTGAGAGGTATAAAAGCAATGGTGCTCCCTGTCGAGGTCGGCTCAAGACAGGTGTCATCCCATAGGAATGGTGCTGTCTTGTTGAGCAGCTTGTAGAAAGGCTAGCTTTCTCGGCAAGTTTTGAAAGGAATCTTAATAAGGCCGTTAATCTTCAGTTCAGCTTTTGAACTTCGTTGAACTGGCCGGGCTATGCATTTGTAGGATGGCTAAGCATTTGTCCGGGTTGGCTTCGATTCCTCGGTGTGTAATCATGAAACCAAGGAACTTGCCACCGTCTACCCTGAATGTGTATTTTTCGGGATTGAGACGCATGTCGTACTTCTGAACTTCACTGAATATCTCTTCAAGGTCTGCCACATGTTGGGCTACGCTTTGAGATTTGACGACCATGTCATCTACGTAGACCTTGACATTGCGTCCAATCTGCTTTCTGAATACGCGATCCATTAGTCTCTGATATGTAGCTCCTACATTCTTAAGGCCAAAAGGCATGACTCTGTAACAGTAATTGGCATCTTCAGTAATGAAGGCCGTCTTTTCTTCATCTGGAGCATGCATTCTAATTTGATTATAACTAGAATATGCATCCAGGAAGCTTAAGATATGAAATCCGAACACTCCATCTACCAGTCTGTCAATGTTGGGTAGTGGATATGCGTCCTTTGGACATGCCTTGTTGAGGTTTGTGAAATCTATGCATATGCGCCACTTTTCACTTGCTTTTTTGACCATGACAACGTTGGCTAGCCAGGTAGAGTACCTGACTTATCTAATAAAGTTAGCTTTAAGCAGCTTGTCTTCCTTTTCTTTCACGGCCTTTCGTCTTTCTTCTCCCATGTTTCGCTTTTTCTGTGCCATTGGCTTGGCTTGTGGACATATAGCTAGTTTGTGGCAGATGATACCAGGATCAATACCTGGCATGTCAGATGGCTGCCAAGCGAATAGGGATGCATTTTTGTGGATCACGTCCGCTATGTGTCTGTACTCATGACTGGTGCTTGCGCTCCATCTCCGCTATGCGATTTTGGAGTTGCAGCATGGTGCGGCATTCGTCATGGTAGTTTGTGGGGGGTTAGAAGCATCGACAGGGGTGTCGCGTCTAACACTGGAGCATGTACTGACCATGGACGTATGCTGATGATTTTCTGGGATGAGAGGTCGCAGGGTAAGTTTTACCTGGGCCCCACGGTGGGAGCCAAACATTCTTACCAAAATCTGGAAATTCCATGTGTGGGCTGGAATGGCCTAGGTGAACTCCAAATCTTGTGCCATTGGGAAGTGAGTAAGCTTTGCTCATAGGAGGGACTTGCAAAACAAAGGAAAAACACTCCGACGCTCAAGTAAGTACATTAATTGTTAAAGAATGACTAAGTTTGAGAACTCAGCCTAAGATGTAAAGAAAGAATGACTTCAGTAATGAATTCAAGTGTATTTGAGAGTAATGTATTCTGTGTGAATACCAAATGAGAATGAGATGATTTGGAGAGAACCTGGATGGTTGTATTTATAGCGTGGAGTATGGGCCTTGGACCATTGCTTATTGATAATTGTTGATAAGATAATAATAACAGATAATAGTAGACAGTTATCTAATTTCAAATAGGAGATAATGTGTACCTTGTTGATATATTGTTACTTGTAGATAAGTAACAATTAGTAGATAACTTATTGGGATATTATACTATAAGATGGTTACACTTATTTGAATATCCTGGCATATTTGATATGTTGTTAGTGAGAAGATAATATTGTTGGTGCCCGTGCTCCTGTAGAGGGTCGACGTCCGTGCTCTTGTAGTGACGCTGGCATGGAACCTGGACATGTGTGTCTGGGTTGACACTTGGATGTTGAATGAGCGCCTATTAATGCGGCATTGCTGACGTGGAGGTCATCCACGTGTACAGTGACTTTTATAAGATGGTAATGTGTCATTTTAATAAATAAATGTAAAAAATATATAAAAATATTAAATAAAATAACATATTAAAAATTAGATATACCAAATATTAAGAAAATATTAAATAAAACTATACAAAAATTTTAAAAATATTTAATTGTTCATTTCGTAAATTTTGTTAAAAAGTTCTAATTTTTAATTTAAAAATTAATATTTTTAATTTTTTAGTTTGATGTAATACTTTGTATATTTTGTTATATTTGTTTATTTAATATTTTCTATATTTTTTAATATTATTTTATTTATTTTTTTAAAAATTTATATGATTTTATTTGATACTATTATGATATTTGATATATTTATTTTTTTACTATATTATATAAAACAATATTTTTCTACCATGTTTTTATTTTTTCAATATATTTTCTATATTTTCTACATTTATTTATAAATAATTAACTTAAAAATTATTTACAATTTAATTTTTTTTACCAATTTGTTTTTAAAAAACAAATTTTAGCATTTTTTTAATAAAAACAAGTCACGACTTCAGCGTCGTGAAAATATTTACAACTTTGAAGTCATTATATTATTAAAAAAATAAATTTTCAACTTTAAAGTCGTAAAAAAGTTTACGACTTTAAAGTCATATGTTTTAAAAAAATTATACTGGAGTTGTAAATTTTTTACGACTTTAGTTTTAAAAAATTAAAAATATACAAGTCATAACAATGTTACAGCTTCAAAGTCAGAAGTCGTAACAACTGTTACAACTTCAAAATTATACTGTATTTTGTTTATCATTTTTATCTTGGCTTAAATATGAAAATAGTTTCCCTAAGTTACTACTTCTTCATTTTGTTTTTTAAGTTTTTTTAGAATCTTAAGTCCTTGTAAATTAGTTTTTTATTTTTATTTTTGATCTTTGTTGTCTACCACTTTTACAAAAAAGTTAATGATGTTGACATCTAGGTCAGTCTTGGACATTGTCTAGAGGTGTGACAACCCATGACTCATGGTTAAAAGGGGTCCAAAAATATAAAAATATATATTTATAGTTGTGTAATAATTTTTATATATTGTTTTAAGTTATCTTTATAAATGGGTTGGAGTTATTTGTCTCTTTTTATTCGAATTAAAATATTACATGTGCGTAAAAAGTATAAAAGATTTAATTTTTTTTCCCTAATGTGTTATATTCATAAAATCATGTTAAATAAATTTTTAAGTAAGTGACATATTAACATGTAATGAACCTATTATAATACTCTTATAGTATTTTTTTAACAAGATAATTAGAAACACAAAAAATAACTCAAATTATAAAGAAATTAAAACTAAAATTAGTATGTTAGTAAAGAACCAAAGTATATGATGTGGTCAAAAAGGAAAAGAGAAATAGAAAGAAAATGAAGAGGATTTTTAAGAAATAAATTTGCATCAAACATCATATATTTATATTGTGTATTTTTTTATCTTTTAGATGTGACCTTATATATAAATATTTGTGTGCGTGAAAATTTTTGGGTGACATAAATTGTGATGCATCTTTTTACTTGTTGAATTTCGTTAAAACTATATAATTTACTTAATGTAATCAAACATCTATTTTTAATGAAATTATGTGTCTATTTTTTTATGCAAAATATGTTTACATTTTCAAATACTTAGCTTGTATATAAGTGGAACTAGACTTGGTTCTATTATGCATGGTCTCAAGTTCGAATCTTGTGAATGAAGAAAACGTAGTTAGAAGGAAAAACTCTATTAAAGGTGGTCATGTTCTTTGGCTAAAATTAGTCTTCGACAAAACCAATGAATACTTCATACAAATAAATAGTGACCCCCCCCAAAAAAAAATATAAGGGTTGGTCTTACCAAAATCTGAAAATTCCACGTATGAGCTACACGAGGTCCAGGTAGGTTCCAAGTTCTGCACGTCAGATGATGAATCAACCTTGTTTAGGGGATGGACCTACAAAACAAAGGAAATACACTCTGACGCTCAAGTAAGTACATCAACTATTGAAGAATAACTGAGTGTTTGAGAGTGTATGTGAGGTTTCCGAGGGTGCCTTGGAGGTATGTCCACCGTGGGTGAACAGTAGTGAGAAAATGGAGTAAATATTGAGTAATTATGAGATGTTCTTAGCATGAATAAATATTTAGAGAAGACCTCTATTTATAACGTGAAGTATGGGCCTTGGACCTTTGTTTGTTAGTGATCTGTTGATAAGATAATAACATATAATAACAGACAATTATGTAATTCAAATAAGAGATAATGTGTACCTTGTAGATATGTTGTTATTTATAGATAAGTAACAATTTGTAGATAACTAGAGAGATATTAGGAGATGAGGTGGTTGCATCATTTCGAATATGTGCAACATATAGACTGTCGTGGTCTAAGAGTTTCTGGAAACTAAGAGGGTGGACGTTCGCGCTCCTGTAGCAAGGCTGACACGGAGGGCAAACAAGTTGTCTTTGTTGTGTCAGGGTTGACACTTAAGGTGGAAATGTACACAGTTACTGTAGCAGGGTTGACACAGAGGATAGACACGTGTACAGTGACCCCACAGTAATATTCACATGTAATTTTACCAATTTGTACAATACATAAGCCCCCCAGCCTCTGAGCCAATTTATAGGTGAAAGAGGATGAGTAAGCATTGATGAAGAATGTTCAGCGTCAAGGTCGATGTTCTTGACAAGTAAGATGTAATGTTGAGCTCGAGGAGCCCCCGAGGGTGGACAAGTGACGTCCAATGTCAATGCTGATAACTTTGTAAAAAGTAATTGTGGAGCTATATCAAGCCCGCTAACTTGCAAGTGTGTTGTCCAGGTTGTTACTATTGAAATGTCCAGGATGGATGTATCTATGAAGTCATATATCGCAGGCGAATGAAGCGTCAAGGTTGGGCACTACTGCCAATATCTAATCATTGTAATGTGTATTGAAAGCATGTATGATGCTTTGTCAGTTCCCCAGGTGCGTGAAGCACACTCGCTTTACTCGTGCCTATGTGTCACTCAAGGAGTGGACACATACTGGAGTAATACGGTAGTGGGTGAGTGGGCATTGATTGTGGCACAGATTGCAAGAGGACGTTTCAAATCCGCGTATAACTACTCAGTGGTCACGTCCCATTTAAATGGATGAGACGTTCGACACTTCTCCCTCACCTTCATTTCTGCCTTCCTTCCTCCTTGCTTTCCCGAAACTTTTTTTTGCTTCCCTGATCTTCTTCTTGCTCAAACCTTCTCCCTGATCAAGGTATCCCTTTTCTTCTGAAAAATGTCTGAATCACCCATTTCTGATTCTGCTTTGGGCATGGGAGGCAGCGGAAGGGGGGCTCGATGGAGCAACCCCTAATGGGCGATGTGATTTCCATCGGTGATTCCTCAGAGGAGGAAACCCACAGTGGAGTCTTTGATGATGAGTCATCTTCTTCAAGGAGGAGGGCTATTTCCATTTGGACTGGTGAGGGTACTTCTCGCCCTCGTCAGCAGGCAAGGTCATCTATCGACCCTCGGACCGACGAGCCTCTACCACTTACTATCCTTCCCCCTTCATCTCTTCTAGAAAGGCAAGGCCTAGCGGTGCCAAATGTGCGAGGACTTCTCCTTGCGTGCGTCGCAGTCATAGTACTGGGTCACGAACTATTGCTCTGACTGTGTCCCGTTTCGAATGGGTAAGGGAAGATGTTTTGAAGTATAAGTCTTCTCTCACTTCACCCGCAAGTGTTAACACCATGTGCCATCAGCTTCTACTGACGACACCGAAAGATTCCCACAATATCATAGTCGAGGCTCGTGAGAATGATGAGTTCCCTTCATGAGGGCAGGGCCGGACACTTCGCTTTTCTTTTTCGTGTATCAATGTCTTTTCGAAGTTCTAGGGCTTCTCCTTCCCTTCTCACCATTCCAGTGTGCCCTGCTGGATTTTCTGAATGTGGCACCCTCCCAACTTCACCCCAATAGTTGGGCAGTGGTGCGAGCATTCAAAAATTTGTGTTCTTTTATGAACATTCATCCTAGTGTTCATCTTTTTCTGTTTTTCTTCCAAACCAAGCTGTCCAGGAAGGTTGGTTGGGTCTCCTTGCACAATGTTTCAAAGAAACTGTTCGAAGTAATACCAATGTCTTCCGCCGCTTCAAGGATCATTTCTTTAAGGTCCGAGAAGATGGTGTCGTGGCAAATGGACTGCCACTGATGCACAATAGGGATGGGTAACCTCGCTTCCCCTTCTACTAGAAATCTGACCCCACTAGGTTCAGGTCTTTTGATGAGGACTCCTTGACCCTAGTGGAGAGGTCGGACAAGGCAATTCTAGAGTTATTGTCGACCTCCCTGGACGCACCTGCCGTTTTGTCACTACCCTCAGCAAGTGCCCTTCTATTGCACTAGACGATATTCCATCTTCTTTACACCTTCTTTGTTTGCTTGTTTGAGTACCCTGACCTGACACTTGTGATTTTTGGTTGTGCTTTCTAAAGGTATCATGGGTAACTTCTTATGGAGGCCACTAGTGAAGAAGGTTGGTGGTGATGTTGTGCCACCATCCCCTGTTCCCCTTCCATTTGAAGGAGAGGGTCGACCAACTGTCAAGGTCGACCCTGTTGAAGTCGTTGCTGCTTTCCCCAACACCTCCCCTCCTACATTGGCTAAGAGGAAAAGGGATGAAGGTGCTGGGACGTCTGGTAGAAAAAAGTCTCGGACCCTCCATGCTCCTCGTAGACTGTATGCTTTGAGGGAAGTAGTCGGACTTCATTCTAGTACACCGATCTCTCCTCCCCCTGTTCGGGCACCAGCACCAGTGGTGGCCCCTACTACTGCTTCCCCTGCTCTACCACCTCTGCTATATGCTTAAGGATTGTAGACATACTAATCAACAAAATATTGTTGGATCCCAACAATCTGAAAGACCTCAACAATCTGGTCGAGTGTTCACTATGAATATTGAAGAAGCAGAAGATATGAGGTACATATAGAAATTTTAATATATTTTGATTGATTGGATGAAATATATAATATAAAATTGTTAGTAGTGAACTATTTAGAATAATATAAAAGAGGTGAGGTAGGTATGTTGATTTAAGTTTCTATTGGATGGTTGAATACATAGGTAGGTATTGGTTGCTAGAAAATATGGTATTAAGTTTTTAGTTTAGAGTTGTTAGAGATTTAGAATAATCTAGTAAATTTTGATGGCAAAATTTTTTAAAAGAGGGGTTGAATTGTAACATCCCAAAAATTTAAATAGGTTACTTACCGATAAAAAGAGAAAACACAAAAATGCCCTTGATGTGAGAATTACTATTATACCCTTGAAGTGTAAATTACAAAGATGCCCTTGAAATAAGTAACAAATTACCAAAATACCCTTGGATATTTTGCCTTACATATTTTGAAGTGAAAATTACAAAAATGTCATTGAAGTGAGTAACAAATTACCAAAATACCCTTGGATATTTTGTTTTAGATATTTTGAAGTGGAAATTACAATAATACCCCTGGAGTGAGTCACAAATTACCAAAATACCCTTAGATATTTTGTAGAGACTTGATGAAATTACAGAAATGCCCTTGGGATGACAAATTACCAAATTACCCTTAGTAACAAATAAAAATTGCAAGAAAACTAGGAATACTTATACCGACCGAAAATTTATGATTAGTATCTAATGTTATCAGAAGTTAGAGTTCCAGACCATGTGCACACATTAGTACAAAGATCTTAGGTATATGATAAAATCTTAGAATATCTAAATAATATCTATGGTGTTATGAGGAAAATTATCACATGAGGAATGCATGTGTACGATACAAGAAGGATATTATAAAAGCTAATGGATCCAAGTAGGCAAGCTTAGAAGTGCTTAGAATAGATGTAATCATGATTAATTAACTTAATAAAATAAACAAATTATAAAGAGATCTAGCCATGGAAAATATTTGATAAAGACATAAAACTTTAGATAAATGACCAAAGGAAATTAATAGGTAATGACACCTTAGTAGCTATCACATCAATTTGAAAACTACATGAATTATACTTGGTTTAAATTAAAAGAAACAAAAACATAAGCCAAAGCATGGTTGTGTACGTGATTTGTTTTAGGAAAACAAGTAGGAATTAAAGTGTAGCTTTTGAGTGTGTAGGTGAAGCCATGTCTTATATGAATAAGAATAAAAGAGAACAAGCTCCTTAAGGCAAGCATTCCATGTGCATTTAGCCATTTAATGAAGGAACCTTGCTTTTTTGCTTAGTAAACATGCATTTAATGCATAAAATTAAAATATCTTAAGGTCATGATTACTTAGTTACTTTAGAACCAAACCAAAGACTAACCAAGTTACATCCTAACTAATTTCTTTACATCCTAACTAAATCTTTTCCTATAAATACCCCTTTGAATTAAAATTTTGTACAAGCCATGCTATTCCTCTCAAACTTACGACTAATTGCATTTTCTCTCTTCACTTCCTTCTTGATATAGAAACCATAGCCCTTCACTTCTATTGCCTCCTTCACTTTTATTTCCTTTTCTTCTTCCTTCCAAACCATCCAATACAAGATAAAACTTCCATTCCTTCAAGACCTTGACGTGCAGCAAAATACTTGGAGAAGTCAGAAGAAAACTTGTTTGAGGTAGATGAAGGTTTAGATTTATTTATCACTTGATTCTTGAGATTATTCGAATGGTTTTGAGCTAAATTTTGGACTATCTTTAAAATTTTATATCTCCCTCTGTACTTAACCAAATGAGGTGTTTGACCACTCATTTTAAAGCTTAGAATGTCCTCTAGGATCTAATAAAATATGGGACCAAACTGAGCAGTGATTCGTGCCCAGAATTTATTTAAACCCAAGCTGTCCAAAATTATGTATACTCAAAACAGCCACTGCCACCCGTTTTTAAAAAAATTTATTTCTCTCTCATTTCTTACTCAAATAAGGTGTATGATATATGGAATTGAATATCTATGTGTTAAATATAATATATAAAAAATTCATCTATATCTAGATTGTGTACTACTTGCAATCACGAAAACATTAAGAGATGTCACTGTAGAATTTTGAGTTTGCTGGCAGCCTTGGAACGTTGTTATTAAGATACTATAACTAGAGTTTTAGAACTCCAATTGAAGCATGTGATACCTTGTTAGAAAGATTGGGAAGTCTAGTTTAACATACTAAAAGTTGGGAATTTAATGACTTGTAGATTAGCATAGATTATAGGAAGAACCAAATCATATGTAGTAAGAAATCTTGTTGTTATGATGTTCTTTGTTATGATTTTCTTGAAAAGTGTTTTTGTATGATGATGAAATCTTGATGTTTTGTGGCATAACTGCATGACATGAGTTATGTAGCTTTGCATGTCTTTGAGCATGTCATGTACATTAAGAAAGATAAAAAGATAAGACCTGAAGGATGATACAGTTAAGCTAAGCACGACCCTGATGATGCCCAAAGGGTGATACAATTAAGTCGAGCATGACCCTTAGGGAAAGACTAAAGAAAGATAATACCTGAAGGGTGATACCATTAAGCTGAGCATGACCCTGATGGTACCAAACAGGTGATACGGTTAAGCTAAGCACGACCCTGCGGGAAAGACATATTGACCCAAGGGTGATACAGTTAAGCTGAGCACAACCCTATGGGACCCCAAAGGGTGATACAGTTGAGCTGAGCACGACCATGCGGGAGGAACCTAAGTCTAGTAATGAGCTCATTATATAGTTTAGGGATTTAAGATACATCAAATTAAAGAGAGAGAGAAATCATGCATGAATGTGTGAAGATTTATGATTGCATATGATGAATTTTAAGGTTTATGATGGCTTATGATCAATTTTAAGGTTTATGATCCCATATGATGAATTTTATGTTAGGGTGAAATTTTGTAAAGGATTTTCAATTAATTAAAATGAAACTAATTTGGGTTATATGTTTATGAAATTAAAATCAACTATAATTGTTCACATGTTTTCTTAATAAACTGAAGTAGCTGACGATGATACTGTATGACAAGTCAGTCTTCACCTACTGGGAATTTTTTTGAATTCTCACTGTTTTAGTGTGTTCCCGTGTCATTCCAGATAGGTAAATCAGGAGGAGTAGCTACAAATTGGGGACAAACTGGAAGATTTCTTTTAATGTAGAAGTTTTTTAGTATTTTCCTATATGCTTTGTGATAAATGCCCTATTTTAGAACAATCCAAATGTATAATACGACACTTATCTTTTGATCTTAGTAGATTTACTTATAAACTAACCCTAAAGCTAGACAATTTGAATATAGTACTTCTGCAAATATTTTTTTTCATATTTTGAAGAGATTCATCCAATCACACGTTATATTTTGATAGGTTCTGATGACATCCGAAGCTTCCGAAGCCTCAAAGCAAGCAAAAAGGGGCATAAGGATCAAAACTAGGGGTGTCAGAAGCAACAAAGCCTAAGCCCAAAACCTTTCTTCATTGCTAAGCTTTTAACTCGCCCAGGCGAGCAGTCCATGTGCAAATGGCTCACCCAGGCGAGTGGCTTTCTTCAACACAAAGGCATTAACTCGCCTAGGCGAGTGGCAGAAGGCAAAAATGCTCGCCCAGGCGAGCTTCAAGTTCCAATAAAGCAACATTACATCGCCTAGGCGAGTGAAACAAGGCAAAAACACTCGCCTGGGTGAGTGGAAGGAAACAGGAGCCCAAATCTATAAGTAGCCCTCTATTTTTGTGAAGCAGGCATGCAATTTTCGAATTATCTCCTCCAGTATCTGGATTTCCTTTCTTTATAAGCTTAAATTAGCCTTAGGGAAAGTGAGAGAAGTGAGGATAGTGTGGAGACTTTGCCGGAAAGAAGTGGTGATGATTCCCTTCATCGATTCTTCCATTAAGGGGGTGCTCTCCGCAATGGGTGGCTAGCTTCTCTTACAGGATTGGATGTAATCTTCTTAACCCTATGTCTCTCTTTTAATATTTACTATATGCATGAATCGTTTCTATTCCTCATTGGTAATTTCATTTTGTCCTTAATACTTGATTCTACTTGATCACTAGTTTCATGAATTTAATCTTAAGTGAGACTGGAAAGTAATCTTAGGGTTTGAATCGAATGATTTTATTCGTTACGTTACGTTTCTAGGAATAGGGCATAACGTTCTGATTGCATAAAGCACGCGATTATGATTTTAATGCTGGGATATTTATTCGATATGTTAGGGATCGATATTTAGTAAATATTCTCAGGATTCTCAAATGCGAGGGATCGATTTGGGGTAATTTAAGGTGTGCATCGATAAGGATAGAAAATGATTTATGCATGGTAAATTTAATTGAATATTAAAAGGTAAGAACGACGAAATCCAATCCTACACTTTTCTTGAAATTAATTAAACTCGCATTATTTGTTTCTTTAGTTTTCACATCCATTAGATTTTATTCTCTTTATTCGTACGTTTAGTTATCACAAAATCAAATGAACCTTCGCTTATACTCTTTGTATGTAACGCCTCTCTTTGCTTGATTGATTTTAAATGAAATTCCGTGACCATTTTGTATTAGAATGATTTTAGTTGTAAATTTTTTTTTCAAAAAAGTTTCTTTTCTTCTTTGCTTTAAGTTTGTGATTGATTTGTAACATAAACGATTCGCTCTCACCACGGTACAATTATAATAAATAAATACAGTCCATGATACAGTCCTAAATATAGTGTCCAAAATAATATACATACTTTCTAACACAAATACATGCCACAGAGAATTACAAATCACAACATGCAGTCCATCAAAACTTCTTTCTCATTTTTCTTCAATATCCTTTACAGCTTATGCTTTCCTGTTCCTCTGCTCGCCCAACTAAATTGGGGTCATCACAGGTGTCAACCACAGACACAGAAAAGGGTAAGTTCATGACACACATAGTTTGAATAAAACATACATAAAGAAATATATATACCCACATAGTTATAATATTATTTATAAAATAAGCGACAAGCATAATCCACACCTTAATCAAATTACCTCATCACAATACACAGTTCAAATCAAATCAGCCA
>PYAF01005966.1:23828-47010 GCA_007407185.1 Glycine tomentella
TTTTTTTTTTTTTTTTTTTTTTTTTTCTCTTTGTGGCAAGTAAGGTTTAGGAGGCGGAGACTAAAGCACTATGGAAACAACAAAGCCTTGTGGTCGGCAAACTTGGGCTGCTAGTGGGCCCCACCATGGGGGTGGAATCCACATATGCAGACGCTCCTCTTTCTCCATCTCAACCAAAGGTTCAAAGAAATAAAGCTAATTAAAAAAAAAAAAAAAAGTTAGAAAGTGATAACCGACAAAGTAAACAAAGACAAACGGAATGGCCCAATTAGATATGGTTTTATCCTATGATATGATCTTTTTTATTGAGGCATACGCCACCGCCCCATGCTAGGTTCATGGGTCTTAAACGTATTTGAATAATCTTTTAAATCAAAAGGAACCGTTCGGAATATATATTATTAAGGTTATGAAGGAGATTTCAAACTAAAATCTTAAATTACTTTTTTTTTCTTTTTTATATCAACTCTTTCTATCATTGTGAAGTAAAATTCACTAAATATTGAATTATTCACCTATTAATAAGAAATGTTTAATGTATTGATGAGAATGTTACAATGGTAATTCAACATAGTATAAGAGAAACTGTTAATTCGCACATTTAGTCATCACATTTGATTGAAAAGTCACTAATACTATTATGTAAAATTAAAGATTTCTCACATTTTTTCCTTTAATAGTAGATCTTATTTTAAAATCTTAGATAAGTTTTAATAAATTTCTCGTGAATTTCACTTTTAAATATTTTCTTGGAATATTTATTAAATTAAATTTATTAATTAAGTAATTAAATTTAATTAATAAAACATGTAAGAAAAAATATTTAAATATTAAGAAATAGGAAAATGAGCATAAATTTAATTTTTATTTATAACTAAATTTTAAACAAATGAAAAATACATAAATTTGATAATTAAAAATGCAACACATTAATGTCAAAGAAAAAATAAATTTCATTATTGTTGTGACTATGACATTCACAAATATTCTCCACCAAGTTTGTTTGAAGTTGTTGATGAATTCTCATTGTATGCATAATGTGTCTTATTTGCAAGTATATAGTAAAGTCAGGATGAGCACCATGAGATACTCAACATTTAAAATGTCATTGTCTACGTTATTATAATTAACATCAACATTACTACTAAATGTATGTCGTTCGTATTTGACAATCATGTTATGTAATATAATGCAAACCAACATTATATCCTTCATTGTATCAATGTTCCAGGCACACGAAGGACAACATATAATTGCGAATCAAGATTTGAACACACCAAATGCTTGTTCCACATCCTTTCTCATAGTTTATTGACATTTTTCAAATAATTTTCTTTTGGGACCTTATGACATTGGTATGGTCATCACAAATGTAGTCCAATTAAGATAAATACCATCTGCAAGATAGTACCTCATATTATATGAAGTTTCATTAATTGTAAATTGTACTAGATGAGCTCAACCTTGCAAAACGTCATCAAACACAAGCGGTTGGTTTAACACATTAATGTCATTGTTTAAACCTGCAACCCCAAAATATGCATTTCAAATCCATAAGTCTTGTGAAGTAATGACTTCAAGTATTATTGTGGGTTTGTGATTATCACCTCTACGATATTGGTCCTGCTATGCAACTGAACAATTTTTCTATTCCCAATGCATGCAATCAATAGAACCTAACATACCTGCAAACCATCATGTATCTACAAATTGTAGTAGGCAATTGATGTCATTGTTGTTGGGTCTTCTCAAGTACTCTTGTCCAAATATCTCATTGACACCCTTACAAATTTTTGTAAGTATTGAATTGCAGTGCACTCGTCAATTTTAACATACTCATCCACGCAATCGGCAGGTGATCTGTATGCCGTTATACAAATAGTTGCAGTGCATTTTTACAATGGCGAGAGACCCATTCTACCAACAACATCAAGTCTCATTTGGGAATACTCATCATGATTACTAAGAGCGTTGACAATTTGAATGAACAATTATTGCTGCATTCGGAACCTACGTCGGAATTGAGTCTCTATGTATACTGAATTTTTTAGAAGTAGTCACTCATCAATCGTAGATGCTCATCTTTACGATTGCGATTAATCACTCTTCTAGGCCTTTTACATTCACTGTTGTTGTGTCCTTGTTGTTGCATCGCATGTAAGTAGCTTATGATTTGTTCATTATTATCGTCATCAAGTGTTTCATAAAAAAATTGTTTCCAAACTCTGTCGAAGTCATTATTTGGATCCATTGTATGAATGATTGATTGCATAAACGAGTGAAAGAAGAAGATTGTTTGGAGAAGAAGAACAATAATGAATTATAATTGAACAATTAAATAGCAAATTACACAACGACTAGTTTTATAATGGCTAGTTTTGCAATGGCTACTTATGCAACGGTTAATTTCATAACGGCTAATTTTATAATAACTACTTTTATAACGGTCAAGTTTCACAAAGAAAAAAAATTGAACAAATTAAAAGACAATTCCAACAAATTAAAACTACGTAACAAATTAATACTACATATCTAGTTTATGTCTAATTATTTTACAAAAAGCTTGATGGTCTTAGAGTTAACTTTTGGACATTGTAGATGTTTCCTTCATTAGAATGTCATAGTACTCCATTTCCAATTCTTTCTCCCTTAAGTTTGCTAGTCTAGCATTGAGAACATTTCTTTTCCTCATGGCTTCCTCCACTGGATTGGTAGATGTTCCTACTTCTTTCCCCTTGCTCTTCATTTTGGTTGCCTTTTGACCCATTAGACGGACAATTCAAGATAGTGTGTCAACTTCAAAATCTTCTACCAGTGTTTCTGAATTAGATGACGATGTATATGCCCTATATGCAAAAATCTTCATCCTTTTAGAGCCATTGCTAGTAAATTGATCTAACCATTTTGGTTGATCTTTCAGAAGTCGCCAAGCATCCTCCTAACCAAAATCGCTTCCTTCGTCTTCTAAATGACATATGCATGAAGCATGACATCATTATCTGTGCAACCACTTTTCTTCAATGATACCACTTGCTTGTAATGACCCTTGAACTTTTGCACGCCCAAATTAATTTTTTGCCATTGTGATTTCAGTTGATTCACTGCTCTTTCGCGAAGTTCACCTCGAAAGTTGTTTTAATTTGCTATTACTCTTATCCAAAAATGGTCTCTTGCTTGACCATCACCGACAATTGGATCCATTGAGACATTAAGCCATGAACCAACAAGATGTGTATCCTCTTCAATTGAAAAGAAAACTCGTGACTTCTTTTTTGTGGAATGTTTTTCTCTTCCACTAGTGTGTTGTTTTCTTGCCCAATTTGAGTAGAAAATTGTGGAAATTGTGTTTCAACGTCATTATTAGAAGGAATTTGTGAACCACTAGAACTATTGGGAGGCTTACGAAACATGGAAGAATTGTTTTGTGGAATTGAAGGAAAAGTTTGAGAACTTTGAGAATTTTCAGTTGAAAGGGTTTGATTATTTTGCATAAAATACACTGGTGGTGGTGGTGGAAAGTAGGGGGAAATGGAGGAGAATTTTGAGAATTTTTTATGGAAATGGATTGATTATCTTGCATAAAATTCATTGATGGTGGTGGTGGAAAGTAGGAAAAAATGGAGGATTTTGAGAATTTTCGTTTGAATGAGGAAGTTGTAATTTTGCAAAAAATTGTAATAAGCTTGCCAATTATACTAATTTGGATCCATTAAGAATGAAACTAAAGCAAGAGATTGAGATTGCAAATAAGAGATTGAGAAATAAAGTTTAATAAGGAGAATTGGTGTGCAAAATATGAACAGTATGTGCTCAATTTATAGGTTGCAAAATATTTGAATTTTATTTTTAAAAATACACAATCTACTTTAAATAGACTGAATAAAATTATCAAAAATACTGGTTGCCTATTGATTGAAAGGCAACGCTAATTTTTCAAACATTTTGAAAGACAACATTCAATTTACAAAGTTATGGAATGTTCATTTTTTATTAATTTTTTCTCTTCACCCTCTCCAACCCTTACCCTCAAATTATTTTTTCCTCAATCAATGTGCCTTCAACCTTCCCCTTCCTTTCCCCTTCCCTTTTTTCTCTCTGCCACTTCCCTTTCATTTCTCCCTTCCCCTCCAACCCTCTTTTCCTCTTCTTCCCTTTCCCCCCTCCGCCCCTTCCCTTCCCCTTTAACTTTGTCTCTTCCCTTCCCCTTCCCCTTTCCTTTTCTCCTTCGTATAGAGCGATGGAGGACATCCACGCACAACGATGACATCGACTAGAGTGGCCATGCCAAACAGTTATTCATCAATAAAGGGAGATTTTTTATCAATATTTTTGTTTTTAATTTGTAATTTTTGCTTGACATTCATCCTACTTTTCATCTCATTCATTGTGCAATGTGGGGTTTTTATCTTACCTCCAAAATTTGTTAATCTAAGAAAATTGATATCTTATAATGTTATTCTTGGGATCTTCACGGTTCTTATGGAGGAACTAATCTTCCAACATGGAGATCTTTCATTTCTCTGTAGTGAAAGATCTTCAAAGAACGAATCTTCCACACCAAGATCTGGGGTGAAGACCCCGCGGTAAAGTTGCTCTCATGCATTGCAGCCCGTTGTTCTTGCTTGTGTAGTTTTCAAATTGGTTTTGAATAATCAACATACCTATGGGGAAGCACGAATCCTGACATGGACACCAGATACCATCAAATATAGATATTTCGATACTGTTAATGTTTAAAATATAGGACATCTCATACACACACAAACATAGAGCTTCTAATTAAATGAAATATGAATAACATATAACAAAATATCTAAATTGGTATTATATTCATCTTTTTAAATCAACCTTTTATGTTTTTTCAAGTGTATTAGTTGTGTAAAGGTGATGGCTTAAGTGTTCAAGTTGACGAAAAATAATTTTTGAATCAGACACCTAATAAGAAGTGTCAGACAAGTGTTGAACATGTGTCTGAGTGTGTCGGTGTCAAAAACATGTCCAACACAACAACACTTCGAACAAGAGAGGTATTCTTGCTTCATAGATGGAGAAAGCATGATAAAAGTCAATGTGATTTTGTCAGGAAAAAAAGGGGAAAATGGAGCAAATAGAGCCCAAGATGAGTTTTTAAGAATTTGTTTCGTGTTAGTTGGTCATTGATTAGGATGAAAGTTTTCAAGGGACTGGCTACCACGAAGCTTTTTATGGATAACTATATGAATAGTGCAATTTATAACTATTGTATATGTACCCATTTGTAAGGAATTACATTTTGATTGGACTATATAATTGCAACAAAATTTGATTGGGGGAATTCATGATCTATAACCATTAGTATTTATATAAGTTTAATTTTTTATACATTGCCAATTAGTTTTTGCATAAAATTAGTTTTTTCTTCCTTATGAGAGTTTTGTTTTCTCTCTGCCATGAGAGCTAGGGTTTTCTCTTTTGAGAGTCTCTTGGGTGCTAGTAGTGCAAAAGGAAGGTTTGGGATGGAGTCATTGGAAAACTTGTCACTGGTAGAGGAGTAGGAAAATGGTTTGATCTTCCATGTAGAGGAGGAATTGGAGAATCAAGCCAATGTTTCATTATGTTTGGTAGGGAGATTCCTCGTGGAAAGAACTATCAAAACCAACATAATGAAGGATAGAATGGAGGGGATATGAAGGCCAAGGAGTGAGAGAGCAATAAAAGAGGTGGAACAAGGTATGTTCCTATTTCAATTCTTCCAAGCAATTGATTTCAACAGCGTCCTTCAAGAGGCGCGTGGTCATTTGATAATCACATATTGATCTTGGGATGCCTATAAGAGGGAGACACATCTAGCCAAGTCCCTCTTTATCACGTGCCCTTTTGAGTCCAAGTTAGAGGTGTCAAAGTGAGCTAAATTCGATGGGTTAGCTCAGCTCACCACAGAATTAGGTCAAACAGGTTGGACCCAGGTTGGCCCGTTTAACTTGTATAAAAAAATACTTGTATGATTGTATTATTTTAGTAGTCTCATGACCTAAAATCCATTTGGCATTTTTTATTTTAAGACTCTAATGTTGTTGAACTATGACTAATGTTTGGACAATTAGATAGTTGGATTTTATTTTAAGACTTTGGCATTTAAGACTTTTGAATGGTATTTATGTATTTGAGACATTTGAATGGTTACTTGAATGATAATATTATATGTTTGAATGGTTATTTAAGACATTTTTCTATTATTTGTATTTGCATCTTAATCATTTGAATTAATAAATTCTTTTGATGGAAAAAATGCAACTTTTTTTTATAAAAAAATAAAGAAAAATGTTTTTTATTTTAAAAAATTTGGTGAGCCAATCCACCTAACCCACCAATCTTTGGTGGCCCATGTTGGATTGGTATTTTCATGACTCACTTAAAGGGGAGTCGGGCTGGCTTGGCTCGTTTAATGCTTAACTCATGGTGGGCTAACCGTGTGGGCTGAGCTGACCCATTTTGACACCTCTAATTTGTTAAGTCTGGACGGTCCACTTTCACAACTGGACGATCTATCATTGCTCATGATTTTAATGATTACAAAGATATAAATTATTAATGGACTAATGAGTTATTATTAAGTGAAACAAAAGTTAATACATATGAGCAAACATGGTAATTATTTTCTATCCTAAAGCTCTTATTAGTTTGCATCCATTCACAGTGGAACTTGTTTTGTTAAGAGTAATATCCAATGTCTAACGCGTTGTTATTAACTAATGTCTACTCTATTGTGAAAATCAATGCTTATACACTATGTTATTTTTACTAAACCCAATGGACTTATTCACTTAAATAAATTATTTTATATTAAATATAAGTGATGTCCAACCATATATTGGATTCATGTTAGTTACAAAGAGAAATGCACGAACTCAACTTTTGCAAATTCACTTTTTCCTCTCTTATTTTGAATTTCTAACGTCTGAATTTCAAGTATGAAAGGACAGGATAGAACAAAACAGAATAATTCACAACAATATTCCTCAGAGGTCATTTTTGCTTAAGAGAAGAGTACATGCAGATGTTTTCATACTTTTTGTTCCTTCTCTCTCCACAAGAACACGACACGTTGCAAATTGTCAGGCAACGGTCACCTTAAGGAAAGCGGTAATCTCGTAATAGATTTCTTCCTTAAAGGCTATAAAAGGTGACCCAAGCTCTACTATACGAAAAAGAAAAACAAATAAAAATACGAGCAAGAGCATTGTTAACGGTTTGGCAAGTGCACCGAATTGTCCAAGTAATAAAGATCTGGTAAGACTGATTGTCAATTTCCACAGGGACTTTGCTTGTACTCAGAGTTAATATATTTCTAATTTTAAGCGAACACGAATTAAGTTTGATATTTTCTACTCCTAATGTGGAAACATAAAATTCAACATAATTAAAGATAGTTAAGCAGAGCGCAATAAAGAGATAGAAAACAAACACTTAGGGGTGAGTTGTCGGTTGATTCAGAGGTTTGTGACGTGTTGGGGCTCAATTCACCAAAACTACCCTTGATGGAATATTAAAGATTTTTCCCTATCCAACATTAAATACGACCACCTTCATCTACTAATATAATCTAACCTTGATTCCCCAAGTTCTAGACCTAAATCACTTAAGTTCACCCTTAATCCCTCAAGAGTTACAATAAACGATTTGCATTACGATTAGAGACGATAATCTAGGGTAAACTCAATCACTTATCCCTAAACATGATATTATTTAGAAGAATTTTTCAGTACTTAAGGTAATAACCATTTTCCAATGTATTAAAACCTAAAACTAAGCATACAAATGGGTGATCAAACCTCTAGCATGAATAAAGCTCAGAAAAACACAATAATGCACAAATAACATTGAATAGATAGTTAGAATCTTTACATCAAAGCGTTCGGTTGGGGAACTCCCAACAATGGGGGTTTAGCTCTTCATTTCCATGAGAAGCTTACAACAATGGAGGATTAGGTTATTAGAAAGAGATGGAAGGAGGGAAATGGGGTGGAGAGGTACCTCTAATGGTGTAGAAGGATGTCCCTTCATGACCTAGCAGAGCTCCAAGCTTCTATTTTTCTTCTTAAGTGTAAGTGTCTCCATTTTGCCCTTCTTTTCTTCCTTAAAATGCAGTCCAGAGTCATGGTGTGCGTTGAGTGCGAAAAGGACGTGCTGAGCGCGCCTCAAAATGTCCAAGTGGATAAATGACCACGCGCTAAGCAAGCTGGTCGCGCTGGGCGAGTCTGTTGCACTGAGCGAGCCTATGATGCGTTGAGCAAGCAGCTCCAGACTTTGAAATCCATCTCCCATGCCCTTGCTGTGAATTCTACAAAAAAACAACCAGCACTTCATAAATCAACTAGTTAAAGCATCCATTGGATAAAAGCTCAGAAGAAGTTAATTCCTATGTTTTAATCACAAAAAGAAGCATTATTTTAGAGGAAAATAATAGATAGTTGCTAAGTAATTTACATGTAACTTTACGCATGCTTAGCAATTATCAAATTCCCCCAAATTTAAAGCTTTGCTTGTTCTCAAGCAAAAGTAAGTAAATGCGATCAATTGCATTGTCAAGAATAAAACATAACACAACTGAGATAATCACGATTCTTTCAAAACAATTCACATGTCCGAAACTTCAGTTCACACTAGTCATAATTCACTAAAGGAATCAATCAATGCATACACTTTAGTGAAAGGAGTTAGCAAGAATGACAGATATCAAAGAAGATAAACTTATGCTTCAATCCTCACAAGGCTAGTATTTCACTCAAGCACACAAGTGTTTTGGTTATGTAACTTTCATTCAATACAATTGAAATCACCATTCTCATATTGTCATATCATCTCATTCAATACAATTGTACACACACAATATGGGTCACATAGGACTTCATTGGCTTGTAATGAGGCTGGGCTATCAAGAATTCATGGTTTTTCTCGGAATTCAACAACTAAGTTCTAGAAGAGCATTTACATCTTTTCTTGTTTTCCAGCTTATTTAATTTTGCCATACAACAACACAGAGTCATTTAACCTTGGGTTTTTTTATTCTTTTTCTTATTTTTTTTTCATTTTGATTTTATCCAAGGTATAGTGTGCTTTGTTCCTCTGCGTGCTTGTTCTTCATTTCCCTGCAAGAATATTTACTCAGATACACTCTCCCAAATTTAGGACAAATTTGTCTTGATCCATAATGATGCTCTCCTAAAACCTAAGGTAAAGGGAACATGTTTACAATTGCTTTCAAGCTCAAGGTTCAAGAATCAAATTCATCATGAGATTAGGCTCAAAGGGTGCAAGAGATTCAGCATTATCACAATAGGGTTGGCTTTTTGGACGAATAGCTACATTTAAATTTAAAAAGGCCTTGATCATTCCACATCACACATGCATTCAAGTAGTTCAAGACTCATGCAAATCCAGAAAGTTCAATCAATCCTTCTCTCACAAGTAATAGGTACACAACTCACACGGTGTAGTGAAGCCTAGAGTTTTTCTTCACAAGACTATATGTCATGCAAACTAACTAACTCACTCACGCGCATACAATTCACGAAACCGTCATTTAATGACAACGTGCGCTCACTTCGGAATTGAACTTAAAATATTCACAAGCGCAACTCTCAGTCATTTAACACTTGCCAAACATGCCCAAAAAAATGTGTTACCCAAAAAAAAGAATCAATCAAAAAGAACTATCCATCATGCTTGAAATCCAAAGTTAAAAACATAATGTAAATTGTCTAGAATACAATAAACTAGTACGAAAAGCATAAAATGAAAACATAAGACGGAAAGCATAAACACAGAAAGCATAAAAAACATAAAACATAAGATGTCCTGTAAAATATGGACTCGGTCTTGTGTGGGCTGATAAGTGCCACATTTTAGTAAAAATAGGATTCAAATATGGCACTTATCCGTTATTTTAATTGATTTATTCACAAGTTAACCCTAGAAACCTAGTTAATTGATGGTTATATTAAGGTAAGTTATGCTTTCATATTTTGAAAAGATTTCGTCCAATCAAATGTTTTAATTTTGCTAGGTTTAAAGGTTACGGAAGAATCAAGCTTGCGAAAACCAAGAGATGGGAGTGAACTAAGCAAAGAATGAAGTCCCAACAGCATTCCAGGCCCAAGAAGCACCAAGGCCCAAGGATTTCTTCATCAGTAAGCTTTAAGCTCGCCCAGGCGACCATCCTATGCCTATTTCACTTGCCTGGGCGAGTAACAAGTTCCAAGAATCCCCTTTAGCTCGCCCAGGCGCCCATTTTGTGAAGGAATTGGTGGCCTGGGCAACCAAAGCAGCCAGGACCCCAAAATCTATAAATAGGGACGAAAATTGAAGGCACAAGCATTCATTCCACTACTTTTCTCTCCAATTTCACCTGTTTATTCATACTTAAGCTTGTTCTTAGTTCCTAGGTAGAGTAGAAACTTAGGGAAGTGAGAAAGAGTGAATTGTATAAGGAGATTCTGCTGAAAAGAGGATCGATGACGAGCTTAGTCAGTGGTTCTCTTGAGGAGGTTCTACCGATGTTCGCTTAAACTTTCCTAAGGATTGGACGTACTCTTCTTATCCCTATGCTCTTTTAATTATTTATGCATTGTTCTATTCTTTATTGGTGATTTTATTCTATGCTTAACGCTTGATTCTAATTAATCGTTAGTTTCATGAATTTAACCCTAAAGGAGACTGGAAAGTAAATTTAGGATTTGAACTGAATTAAATCACTCACTACGTTACGTTGCTAGGAATAGGGCTTAATGTTTTGATCGCACAAAAACACGTGATTAGAAGCTTAATGCTAGGGTATTTAATTAAATATGCGAGGGATCGATATTTAGTAAAATATCCTTAGGACTTAATTGCGAGGAATCGAATTAAGGTTACCTAAACGTGTGCAGCAATAAGAATAGAAAATGCATAGGTAAAATCAAATTAAAGGGATAAGTAAGATGAAATCCAATCCTACACTTCCTTGACTTGTACTCGTCTATTTATTTTCCGTATCGTTTATTTGTTTTCCGTAATCTTTACTTTACAAACAAAACAAACAAAAATGAATCTTCCTTCGTATCATCTGTATATAACTACTAGACTGGTAACAATTTAAACCAACTGACGTAAACTCAAATCCCTGTGGAGACGAACTTTTACAAATTTGTAAACTTGCAACGATAAAACGGTGCGCTTGCCGTGAAAAATCTTAACATGGGCCAAGGGTCCCATGATCCCTGGGAAACTATAACATTTGCCACATAATCATCATCCATGCCATCAACAGCGTCCTCGTTAGCAACACCACCCTCCTCGCCAAAGGAAGGGATGTCCCCATGCCAAGCAACACATGAAAGGAAGTCCGCAGGCGACATCACCGATTGTTGAAGATAGAGCTGGTGCAAACTCTGCATCAAAAGGTACTGACCTTGATAGAGGTTCCAAAGCATAGGCATCAGCTGGGCCTGTGGAATAGAAGGAGAAGCGAGCTGGCTGGGAGCAGTATCTGAGGCAGGAGCCTGAACATTTGTAAAGGTAGCCGCACGAGCTTTGGCCTTCCTTGAATCTGGGTAAGACACAGAGTGGTCCGCCGGATGCCAGTAGTTCTTCTTAATGTACCCTACATTGACGGGAGGGCTAAGAGACTCGAATGTCACAGTGTCAGAATGAATGCCCTTGGCATCATAGAGTGCAATGATGAGGGCGGGAAAGCCAAGTCTGCCGGTGTTGGACTAGGCGACCTGGGTGATCTAAAATGAAATGAGGTTGTCCAAGTCCATGTCCATCTGTGAGACAGTGTCGTAAACCAATCGGGTCCGATCCATGTTGAGGTTGGAAGTGTGAGAAGTCGGGGCCAAGTTAGAGTAGGAGAGCACACTCCATGTCTGGGCTAATGTGGTCAAATCCTTCTGGAGGATCTTCCACGAAAGTCCTTCAGCATCCATCATGAAGTGGCCTCCTGGCATGCACAGCTTGGCCTGTATGCCCTCAACATCAAGGTAGGTATAGAGGAACTGAGAATATGTGGTCCGTTGGGAGTCGCCCTTTAGAACCACTGGGGTCTGGAGGAATGAGTTTAACGTCTGAGCGTCAAACTAGATCACCTTCCCCTGGACCTTGGACTGCTTCGGTGAGCACTCCTCGAGGTCATAGATGTTGGAGTAAAACTCCTTCACCAATGCCACATCAATGTTTCCTTCTGGAAAATGGGTAAGTTTTCGATCCCACCGGCGTCTTTGAAGCTCGTGTAGAAATTTATTGTACTACCCTAAATGTAAGAACACCCGCCTCTCAGGCAAGATGTTCCTGTGCTGCACACTCTCACAGAACCTAACCCAAGCCACTTGCCAAGTAAATCATTCGGGGTCCCAAGCACTGTGGACGGTGTCAGGCTCTTGGTGGGGCTGGGAAGAAGATCCTTGAGGTTTCCTTGAGGCCATTTGCAAAAAGAACATAAACAAAAGAGATTAAACAAAGATTAGAAAATAAAAGTAGAAATAAACAAAGAAAAAGTAAAACTGAACAGAGGGGTCGTGCTGAGCGAGCATAGGTGCATTGAGCGCCCCCCCCCAAATGAACAGGAAAACAAAAGGGTGCGTTTAGCGCAACCTAGGGCGCTAAGCCAGCCTCTGCTGATAACAGGCGCATTGAGCAGGACATTGGCGCACTCAACGTAATTCGGATAAAATTCCAGAAGAAGAGAAATTGGGTTGAGCGCGCCAGGTGCGCTAAGCCCAGAACAAAGGTGCTTCTGATAAAGCAAGTGCGCTTAGCGCGATCTGGTAAGCTAAGCCAGCCTCTGCTGATAAAAGGTACACTGAGCAGGACATTGGCGGGCTCAGCGCAATTCAGATAAAATTCCAAACAAAGGAGAAATTGAGCTGAGCCCGCCTGTAACGACCCGCCTCGTCACTACTATATCATTAACTCTTACCGCACAAGATTTAACTTTTAATGAAAACTTCATTAAATTGATTATGAAAATGATGATAAATTTTTCGTGATAATATAATTATCATACACATATTACAATTCCATAATTAATCACATATGTACATATATATATATATATATATATTAAATCGGTACATGTTATCCACCTGTTAAAACTTCCTTTAGTTTTACATGTAATACAACTGAAATTACATAGTTAACAAAAAGTCAAAGAACTAACTAAGAAAGAGTTGATTAACAAAACATAAAACGTGATGACCCCTTAGTACCTGCGTTCTCAGCCCACTGAAACCCACAGGTATGAAAATAATATGAATACTTCACAAAAACCAAGAGGGGGTGAATTGGTTTAACCTTGGTATTTTAAAATCAAATTAAAATCAGAGTTTCAGGATCTTTATCACTTTCAAAACCAAGAAATCAATTTACTCAATCAATTGTCTCAGTCCAAGAATTCAATAGATCAAAAACTGAACTTGTTGAACAATGAATATGAATCAAAGATTAAAAGATCAATGAATAAAATGAGAATCGAGATATAGAAACAAAGACACAAGCAATTTATATTGGTTCACTTCAAAACATGAAGCTACATCCAGTTTCTTCCAACCAACACTAAGTTAGAGTTCCACTATTATAAAATTTCCAGTTATTACATGCAGTTACAACATCTCCCCTTTATCAATCCTAGATAAAGATCATAAATCTAAAACACTATTAGATTTTAAGAGACAAAGAACCAGAGAACACTACTCTGTTCTTTACACTAAAGAACTCTTCTCTAGATACAAGCAAGAACCCACTTTACAATAGTAATCTTATTCAGAAATTTAGAACTAAATTTACACAAAACAATTAAGGAGAGATAACCTAATGATCCAATGAATGAATGCATATGAATTACCAAATCAGGTTGAGAAGAAATCAAACTCAGAACATACTTCTCCTTAATCTTGAAAACAATCTTGCTCAAGAATCATTCAAAGACCCATTGATGTTTTGAATGAAACAAGAAGTAAAAACACTTAGAAAATCACTTAGGAATAGCTTGAGAGGCTTGTGTATATTCAAAAATACGAATTAACAAGCTGTAAAATAAGTTCAGCATCCATTCCTATTTATAACAGAATTTGTAACTACCTGTAATCGATTAAACGCGCCTAATAATCGATTATTTATCTTATGTAATTGATTATATTAACCCTGTAATCGATTAATCCGTTCAAAAAATAATTCTGGGATTTGCAACAAGCAAAATAATCGATTATCCTGAGCTGTAATAAATTAAAACAGAAGTTCTAAAAGTTACAAATTACACTATGTAATCGATTAAACTATTTTGTAATTGATTAAAGCAGAAAACCTATATTTCCAAATTGAGTGTGTAATCGATTACAATCTATGGTAATTGATTAAAACAGCAAAGTGATTTTCCATATAAAGCCTAGTAATCGATTACAATCTGTGGTAATCGACTATCACAGCAAGGCTTAAAAAACATGACATACTATGTAATCGATTTCAATCCTTAAGTAATCGATTAAGTTCATTAACAAAGCAGTTTTATTTCAAACAAATATCAAATAATCGATTATCCTGATAGGTAATCGATTACAATGTTCATAAAATATTTTCCAGATTTAATAAAGACCATATTAATCGATTATTACCTTAAGTAATCGGTTAATCCAGTGAAACTTAACATTTTTCCAAAAACCTTTCACTTGAATTGAAAATTTAAAAAAATTATAAAATCTTTGTTATTTTCTTTCAAAAACATTTAAGTAAATGAATGAATGAATGAATGAGTGCATAATATGGATCACCAGATTAAACTTTCTCTTACCTTTGAATCAATTTTAATCTTCAAAGCATCCAAGCATGTTGAAAGCTCAAAACCAAAGCTTGAATTAAATTCTTCCATTCTTCATAATGCTCCCCCTATATCCAACAATCTCCCCCTTTTTGGCTTTGAACATGCCAAATTCTTGATTGATTAAGTGTTGGACTTGAAGTTAATTGAGGGAACCAATTTTGAAAAACTTCGAGCTTTGCAAACCTGCAAACAATTTCAACTCTTTTGCCAAGAACAAGTGTTAAAGTGTCTATTGATTGATCCATCATTCATTTACATTTATATCTTACTTAATTGGTTGATTTTTAACACTAAACTCCCCCTTAATTTGTTAATCCATTCAATTTCAGATTTGGGCAAACAACGTGCAGTAAAACAGCGTAAAACAGAGTATGATGCAGAGCACTACCAAATCAATCAATTTCTCCCCTATTTGGCTTATCAAAGTTTTAAAAATATGTAAAGCACATCGGATGATTAAAAAGAGAAACAAAAATGGATATATTATATGATAAGGGAACCAAATTACAAAGTTTTTAAAAAAACATAAAAACATAAAAACTGAAAATGAAAAGTCTAAAAAGATTCAGACTCATCAAACATAAGGGTTGCTTCAATGTCATCTAGCCTATTCTTAATGCCTTCTAAAGTTGAACTTGTTTCAGCCCTAAAATCATGGTGCATAGTAATCAGGCCATCCATATTCTGAAGCATGAGAGACTCGAATTGGGTGTAGAGGGGTTGAGCAATATCTTCTTCTTCTTTAGCAACCTCTTCTTGAACACCAGCAGCAGCAGGATTTTCAGGCACTGGTTGTGGACCAGCCATTTGCCACCCTTGTGGTGTCTTCACCATACCAAGCTTGTTGAGATGCTTGTCCTTTATGAGGTTGTTGCTAGAATTAGTATTGTCCACTACTTCATTTGACACGTCAATATGAAAGTAGTCTATGAATCTGGACACAAGAACAACATATGGAAATGGGCAGTTGACAAGCCTTTTGGACTTTAACATAATTTCCTCAAGGATGAGAATCCAATTCATCTGAATTGAATTCTTCAGACCATACACTAGTTGTAAGTCCTCATCAGTTGCTTGGGCATGGTTTGTAGCTCTAGGGGTGAGGATATATGTGATTATATAATGCAGTAACCTATCCTCATGGTCATAGGTCCAATTCCTAGCCTAGTTTTCAATCTCATATTGGGATCACTAAACATGTCCCTATATGTTTCAACCCTATTGTAGCCCTCATGATTTTCATCAAACTTCCTTTCTCCTTCAAAGGAGATGCTAGCCATTGCTTCCCACACCTAATGGGTTATCTCCATGGGAACTCCATTGACTTGAGACCTCAGTGTCCCATCCATGGATCCCTTGGCATAGGTGTAGAACACCTTGACCAATTCAGGGTAGAAAGTACCCTTTAAATCAACAAGTTTTCTAAGACCCTGGGTTTCTAAGAAGGCTGGGAATTGAAATTCTTCCCGAATAAACCAGTCAATCTCTAAGTATTTGGGAGGACAGACTTGTTTGGTTGCATTGAATTGAAGATAGGTCATACGGTCTTTCTCATTATTAAACCAAAGGTCAAGCCTATTTGGGGGGGGGGGGGGTTGAGGATTCTCCTACTCTTCTCTTAGGGGTTTTGGTTCTCTTAGAGGTAGACATACTAACAGGGATTCTAAGCACAGAAAAATAGAGGTTTAAAGAGAGAGAAGATAGAGATTTGTGTGATTTTTTTAAGGAGCAAGGGTTCTATTTATAGAGGATTTTAGGCTCCAAGCTTTTGAAATTTGAATAAACCAGCTGTTATAACGTATTAAATCACTGCAGAGGATTTAAATTTGAATTGGTGGGAGTTGGGCAGTTTCAACTTCTAAGAGAATCTGTCAGATTTTGCAGTAACTCCTCAAATAATCTATTATAGTCCTTGTGTAATCGATTATTTCATATGCAGAAACTCAAATATCACACACAATAATCGATTATTATTTACAGTAATCGATTATTTTATAACCATCTAGAGGTTGAAGACAATGTGTAATCGATTATTCCTTGTTTTAATCGATTATCACAAAAAGTTTTGAATTTCAGAATCGGAATTTAGCTTGCGTAATTGATTATTCCGTCATGTAATTGATTATTCCAGAAGTTATTGATTTTTGAAAATTTTGATTTTCAACATTTTAATCGATTAGCATTCATTGTAATCTATTATTCCAGTGAACGTTTATTTTGAAAAAACAACTTTTTGTCTTTGTAATCGATTAATCCGATGAGTAATCGATTATTACAAAAAAAGCTTAATTTTTAGAATGAACAGATAATCAATTATAATGGTAGTGTAATTGATTACATAAGCTCAATTTTCACTCAAAATGAGGATTTTAATGATTTTAATCAATTAATCCGACCCTTAATCGATTATTCCAGAGCTTTTATCAGGAATGACAAGATTTATGCAGCATGACATAGAATTTCTAATGTTCTGTGATGAGGGATTCAATGTACATAGTAATTCACTTGAAAAGGCATATAACAAGGTATCAATACATTCAAACTAGAAGAGATTAGATTCATCCAAGATTTCTAGCATGTTTCTAAGAGCATAGAATCTAACTCTAGCTAATGGTTTGGTAAAGATATCAGCCAATTGATTATTAGTATCAATGAAATCAATTTTGATATTACCTCTTTGAACATGATATCTGAGAAAATGATGTCTTATCTCAATATGCTTGGTCCTTCAATGCATTATTGGATTCTTTGAGATATTAATAGCACTTGCGTTGTCACATAGCAAAGGTATTTCTTTCCGTTCAACTCCAAAATCTTGCATTTGTTGCTTTAACCATAGGCTTTGTGCACAGCAACTTCCAGCTGAGGTATATTCAACTTCAGCAGTTGACAAAGCAACACAAGATTATTTCTTACAATGCCATGAGATTAATGAACTTCCAAGAAGGTGACAAGTGTCACTTGTGCTTTTTCTATCTAACTTGCAACCTACAAAGTCAGAATCAGAATATCCAATAATATTAATTGAAGCACCTTTGGGATACCAAAGACCAACTTTTGGTGTAGCTTGAGATATTTGAGGATCCTTTTGACTGCTGTAAGATGAGACTCTTTGGGATTTTCTTGATATCTTGCACACAAGTAAACACTTAGCATTATATTAGGTCTACTAGCTGTCAAGTATAACAAAGATACAAACATTCCTCTGTATTTTGACTCATCAACCTTCTTTCCACTTTCATCTGAGTCAAGATAGGTTAAGGTTCCCATAGGAGTTGCAACATCTTTACTTTTCTCCATTTCAAACTTTTTGATCATTTCAAGGCAATATTTTGATTGATTGAGAAATGTTCCATTCTTCATTTGCTTCACTTGAAGTCCAATAAAGAATGTTAATTCTCCTATCATTGACATTTCAAATTCTTTTTGCATAATTGCAGAAAATTCCTTGCAGAGCACATGATTAGTTGAACCAAATATTATATCATCAACATAAACTTGAACCAATAAGATATCATTCTTATGCCTTTTGATGAACAAGATTTTGTCAACATGGCCCCAAACACTATTGATGAAAAATTAATGAAAAAATAAAATTGAACAAAATGCCCTCTTAGTGCGAACATAGCTCGCTTAGCGGGCTACTGGATGGCCCAAAAGCCAGGGCAGGCTCAACGCAAAAGCACACGCTGAGCCCTTCAACATTTCACAAAAAAAAGGTGGCCCATTTAGTGTGAAAGGGTGCGCTTAGCGGGCACCAGATTCTAGAATTTTCCAGATTTGGATGAACACCCAAGAACACAACATAAAAAAAAATATGAAGAACATCAAGAACATAAACCCAGAAATTCATGGGCTTGCTAAAGTCCTTCTTGTCTTCATCAGGGGTGCAATTTACCGCATTCGTGAAGACTTTCTCCAATGAAGATTGAGGTGCATCTTGATGCACTTTGGCATCTGCTTCCCATTGGAGTGTCTCCATTTTGAAACATGTTCTACAGTCATCGAGATGTTTCTTAGCTTGAAACATGTAGATGGTTACTTTCTGATCTTCAACACTCATCTTCGGATTGTCATTCCCCATATTCACTAAACATCGGGCTGTAAGGATGAACGGTCTACCTAGAATTAAGGGCACTTCAGTGACTTCTTCTATGTCTATGATCACAAAATCGGCTGGGAAAGTGAAATGTCGCACCTTTACCAGGACATCCTCAACCACACCATATGGTCGCTTTATAGATCTATCTGCTAGCTGCAAGGTCATCTTGGTTGGGATAATCTTTTGATTTCCCCCTCTACCACAATATTTTCTTTATGGATGTACTTGCCCTTGTTGGTGAGCATGTCTTTCAAGAATTTCGAGTACATCGACATCTATTGCAGAGCTTCACCAAAAGGAATGGTTATCTCTAGCTTCTTAAAGATGTCCAGAAAACGAGCATAGTAGCGCTCCTTGTCCTTTTTCGACGGTACCAGAGGATATGGAAGAACATTGTCATAGACTATTGGTGCTTTCCTCTTGGCTTCTCTTGCTAATTGGCTCTTGGTCTTGAATGTTACAACCGCACCACCTTCCTCCAAACCACTCTTTGTTTCATTTTTCTTTTTTTCTTTATTCTTTCTTTTCACTTACGTTATTTTCAAACTCCCTTTCTTTTCCCTCACCTTCATCTCTATCACTGACATCTTCTACTAACCCTTCATCAGCCTCAAAGGTCTCATTCGGCATGCTTTAGGTTATCACCATCTTGCATTCCTCCTTAGGATTCTGCTCGACATTGGCAACAAAGTTACCGGAGAATTTCTTTGCCATTTGATTCACTAACTGGCCCACCTATTCCTCAAGATTTTTTATGGTTGACTTAGTGCTCTTGTGATTGGAAATAGAGACTTGCATGAACTGAGTCAAGGTGTCTTCAAGCTTGAAGGTTCGTCATATAGATTAGGGCCTTGGTTAAGAGGTCTATTAGATGGGTCCCCTTGGTCCTTGTTAAAATTGTTCCCCGGATGATACCTCCAGTTTTGGCCTTGGTTTTGAGAGAAATTACCCCACGGATGATAGCCTGAGTTTTCTCCTTGGTTGATGTCTTGATTTCCCCTTGATGAAAGCCTTGGTGGTTTTGATTAGCCATATAATTGACTTCATTTGAAGCCTCATCTTGTGTCATGTAACGACCCACCAATTCATGAGCTCCTCCACACATAGAACAAGGACCAACTTGCATCCTAGGTGAAGTTGGTTGGACTGCATGTAGTTGTTGAGGAAGCTTACTCAGTGAGGGTCTCTAGTTGCTTGGCTAGGAGCTTGTTCTGAGCCAACAAAGCATCTTGCGAGGTGAGTTCCATAAGGCTATTTTTGGCCGACACATATGCTCTATTACGAAGGATAGCATGATCACTTGCCGCCATGTTTTCTATTAGCTCCATTGCTTCATGAAGGGTCTTTAGCTTAATTTTTCCACCATCGAATGTATCTAACAACTATTTCGAATGGGGTCACAGGCCATCAATAAACATATTGAGCTTAATAGGCTCACTGAACCCATGTGTGGGAGTTCTGCGAAGAATCCCACGAAAATGGTCAAGTGCTTTGCTTAATGACTCATCTGAAAACTGGTGGAATGAAGAGATCTCTGCCTTACCCTCGACTGTCTTAGATTCTGGGAAGTATTTCTTCAAAAATTTCTCAACCACCTCTTCCCATGTTCTAAATCTATTCCCCTTGAATGAGTGTAGCTATCTCTGAGCTTCACCAGACAAGGAAAATGAAAATAGATTGAGGCAAATGGCTTTTTCAGGAACTCCAGCAATCTTCATTGTGTTACATATCTCTATGTAATTAGCCAAGTGAGAGTAAGGGTCTTCATTAAGCAAAACATGTAAGAGGTTGCCTCGTATTAATTGGATGAGGGAGTGTGGGTAAGAGATGTTGGCCGCTTGAACTTCCGGCCTCGCAATACTTGTGAAGTACTGCGGCGTAGTGTAACTAGAGTAGTCTTCCAGTGTAACCCTCGATGGTTGGTCACCTGCCATTTAAGGTTCCTCAAAGATCGGCTGATGATTTGAAGATGATGAACCAAGAAAGCCCACCCTGTCTCCTTACCTCTCTTGCCTCCTTCTCGCTGCGTTGTTTCTTCTACAGGTAGCTTCAATCTCCAAATTCGATGGAAGAAGATCGTCCACCCGTGTTCTACCTTGCATACAAGAAAGAAAACAACTCGAAACAACTTAAACAGGTTAAAGAATTAGTCTATAAAACAAAACAAAGATAAATAATCAAAGAATAAAGAATAATTACTCAAAAACAACAGTATAAAAGTACCAAGTACAAGGAACAAAATCCTCGACAACGGCGCCAAAAACTTGTTAACTGTTTGGCAAGTGCATTAAACTGTCCAAGTAATAAAGATTTGGTAAGACCAAATGTCGATTTCCACAGGGACTTTACTTGTACTTAGGACTAATGTATGTTTGTTGTTAAGTAATTAGTGAATGAATTTAATTGGTAAAATGATTGGCATAAGATTAAACTATACTTAATGTAAACTATATGCGTAATAACTACAAGGAAAGAGACACAACACTCATAATGATGCGGATGGTTGGAATACGATATGACGGGTGTTGGGAATTCGTTAATCAGAACTAACTTTGATGCGATATAAAAGGTTTTTCTCTATCCAACATTAAATATGACCACCTTCATCTACTAATATATTCTAACATTGATTCCCTAAGTCCTAGCACTTAAGTTCACCCTTAATCCCTCAAGAGTTAACCTAAATCACTCAAGTTCACCCTTAATCCCTCAAGAGTTACATTAAACGATTTTCATTATGATTAGAGACGATAATATAGGCTAAACTCAATCACTCTATCCCTAGACATGATACTGTTTAGAAGCATTTTTTAGTTCTTTAGGTAATAATCATTTTCCAATGCATTAAAACCTCAAACTAAGCATACAATTGGGTGATCAAACCACTAGCATGAATAAAGCTCAGAAAAACAACAATAATGCACAAATAACATTGAATACATAGTTAGAATCTTTACATCAAAGCGTTCGGTTGGTGAACTCCCAACAATGGGGGTTTTAGCTCCTCATTTACATGAGAAGCTTACAATAATGGAGGATTAGGGTATTGGAAAAAGATGGAAGGAGGGAAATTGGGTGGAGAGGTAGCTCCAATGGTGTAGAAGGATGTCCCTTCGTGACCTACAGAGCTCCAAGCTTCTATTTTTGTTTTTAAGTGTAAGTGTCTCCATTTTCCCTCCTTTTCTGCCTTAAAACACAGCCCAGAGTCGTGGTGCGCGCTGAGCTCGAAAAGGACGCGTTGAGCGCGTCTCAAAATGTCTAGCTGGATAAGTGACCATGCACTGAGCGAGCTGGTCGTGCTGGGCGTGTCTATTGCACTGAGCGAGTTGCTGTTATCGCACTGAGCAAGCAACTTCAGACTTTGAAATTCATCTTCCATGCTCTTGTTGTGAATTCTACAAAAAAAAATACAACCAACATTTCATAAATCAACTAGTTAAAGCATCCACTGGATAAAAACTCAGAAGAAGCTAATTCCTATATTTTAATCACAAAAAGAAGCATTAAAAGAGGAAAAAAAATAGATAATTGCTAAATAATTTACATATAACTTTATGTATGCTTAGCAATTATCAAGTATTTGAAATGATAATCAGTCAAATCATTGGTACATTTCAGTGTTTAATTAGTTCATCCTTTGTTTAACAAAATTATTTCATTGTATTTGAATTTAAGTCTTTATTCACTCTATTAAGTGATTTAAAATTGTATATTCAATAAACATCTTTGTTTGTGAAAGTTAGGAAATAAACCAATCATGTAACTAGTACCTTAGCTAAGGTTGCAAGATCTTGTGCTATCATCCAATTATTGTATTGATTCCCTTATCTTAAATGAAATGCGGTAATCTTATTCCTTAAAGAAAATGAGAGATTGAAATCTTCAAATTGAAAATTATAGAGGATCCAAAGTACAATTTAGTTTTAATCTTAACATAAAAGTTTTATATCTTTTAGCCTGTCTAAAAAAATATTTATAAATTAGTTTTTATTATTTATTAGAATTATAATAGTGTTATAATTTTTTAATATAATAAGTAAAATAACAAAATGGTATGTGGAGGTACAGGAATAAAATATAAAACATTTTATATTGAAGCCTTTATTTCACCGATTGTTTCCTTAATCCTAAAAAATAAATCTTGGAAATATAACATAAGAATGTTATTCTCAAGTATTTTAAAAAATGTGTAATATAACCAAAAATATTTATTTTATTTTCTTATAATAAATATGAAATAAATTTTCTCA